>MOWL01000029.1:0-240818 GCA_002110485.1 Emergomyces orientalis | reverse complement strand
AACCCTAACCCTAACCCTAACCCTAACCCTAACCCTAACCCTAACCCTAACCCTAACCCTAACCCTAACCCTAACCCTAACCCTAACCCTAACCCTAACCCTAACCCTAACCCTAAGAAGAATGCTGAAAGCATTTAAAACCACCTCTATAAAAGCTATGGAAATTGAAGCCTCAATTCCTTCTTCTAAAATAAGGCTGGATAAGCTGTGCAGAAATTATTCAGTGAGAATAATTAAATTAAATCAAAATCATATAATTAGAAAAAGAGTTTCACTCACATTTCCTCCCATGAACACAGGCACTGATTTGAACTGAAGTAAATATTTAGATTGAAATGAAATCAGTCTAAATTCTGTAAAAAAAATTTCAACTCAGTTATATAGAGTTTGTTCAATGATCAAAGACGAACTTCCTCATTTAAATGTGAAAGAATTAGATTTTGAACAACTATATTCATGAAAAAAGTCTCTGAATTCATTGATTGATATAGATATTAGTGAATTATCTAAAGAAAATGAGCAAGAAAGACATTTAAAGCAGCTTGAAATTATAAATAATGCTCTGATTATCTATACTGATGGATCAAAAAATGATACTTCAAATAATCTGAGAGCTGATATAGTATATACAAGAAACAAAAATATATACTTCATCAATTCATGAAATCTGGGTCAAGAAATGGAAGTATTTGATGCAGAAGTATATGCAATAATGCAAGCATTTAAAATGACAATGAGTCAATTGACAAGAAATTCAGATATCAATGAGATATGAATTTATTCAGACAGTCAAGCAGCTTTGAAAAGATTTCAAAAAAACAAGATTCAAGAAAATCAAATACATATTGAAACTGTATATCAATTGATTAAAAGAATAAGAAAATTAAAAGATATACAAATTCATTTGCACTGAGTCCCAGCTCATATGAATATAAAAGGAAATGAACTAGCTGATGAAGCTGCAAAAAAGAGCACAGAAATTGAGTTAGTGAAAAAACAGAAAATATCTTGAACATTTATAAAAAGAAAAGTAAAAGAGAAATGCTTAAAAGATTGAAATTTAAATTGAGAAACTCAAAAACAAAAACTAAGTATCAAATACTTGATTTTTGAAATAAAACCAAAGTGAAAAGCATGCTCTATTAAATGCAAAAAGAAAATCTTTTCTTCAATAATTCAATTGAAGCTTGGTCATGGATACTTTGACTTCTATTTTAAGAAATTTGGAATTGAGAGACCTCAAAACTGTGATATATATAATTGTTTGAAAGATTCAGAACATTTATTGATAAATTGCTTAAAAAACTCTGTTATTAGAAATGATTTGAAAAGAAAATATGATATAGATCAAATAAATATGAGATTTCTGTTTCAAACTGAAACAGATATCAAATATTTAATAAATTATATCATAGAAACAGATATTGCAACAAGAAAAAAACAACAACTAGATATATAATAAATATGATTTAAATCAATTTATTATAAAATTTTCTTTGAGAAATTTTCTATGTTAGTTCATTCTTTTAATTTTCTTTGTATTATCTTCAACTTTGAGTTTATTTTTAAAAAAATGTCTTAGTATTAAATTGTATCATCTTTTATTTTTGAATGTGTCTCTTATTCTGGGCTGGAATTACTGTAATGACAAGTGACAAGAAGTTACATGTATTTAGATATAGTTTACATGATAAATTCTAGTAATACTAGGTGGGCATCATAATCACTAATTGCATATGCCTTAATGGAAGAAAAAAAAAAAAAAAAATAGTTTACAAAAATAGTAAGTTGCAACTCAAAATACATGTTGATATTAGTTATAAGCTATATCTACTGTTTTACTTTTTTTCTTTTTTTTTTTTTTTACTTTAATATAATTCTTTGAATATTTTTACTATTTAAATTGAAATTCTTTTTCTTACTTCAACTTTACACAGTTACAATGTGAGATATATATATGACTTTGTTTAGTTAATAAATTCTTAATTGCTGTACTTTTTTTTATTATATATATATATATATTTTTGATTTTCAAATGCTATATATTACTCATGTGCTGTAATATTTTCTGTGTGAGAACAGCTGCATTTATTGTATATTTATTAAATTTCATGTTTTTTTCTCTCAGTCATAGTATATACAGATTTTCATTGTCTGCTATATCTTGACTGTTCATCTCATTCAGTAGCCACTTCATAGCCCAGCATGCTGGCATTACAATGTCTGCAAATTGACATTGCTCTGGCTTTTGCTGGTCACATATCTCCTGTGAATTGAAGCAATGATAGCAGCTGTGAAACCACGAAAACCAATCATCTTGCTGCTGTCCCTTTTTTGTGGCTCTTCGCTTGGCGTTAAAGTAGTTAAATCATCTGGAATTGGAACATGCCTGCAGCGGATGGCATGTGTGGGACTCCTGCCCAGATGCTGCTCGTGGCAGATGGTAGCAGATCATGCATACTCCACGCCATGTTTCCAGACATGCTATGTACTCTGCCATTCCCTGCGCCTGTCTGCGGTTCTGTGTGTGAAGCAGCTCGCCTCCAGCCTGCAGATCCTTCAGATCATTCACATCATTGCTTTCATCCTCATCTTCATTCATTTCAACCACACTGACTGCGCTGGTCATGCTCACCGTGCTCACTGTGCTGACTGTGCTGACTGTGCTAATAATGCTGACAGTGGCTGAGCTGTCTGCTGCTTTCTTGAGAGTCTGCATTGCATTGTTACCATCTCGGCACCGGTCACACATTGGTGTGTTTGGTGTGCCGCCGCTGCCATCACCTTTCTCATCATCCAGGTACTGAGACAGCACCTGTGCTCTGCAGGTGCTTGTCTGAATATATCTTTGCATGGCCGCTTCGGCAGCCTCCACAGCGGCACTGGCCCGCCATTGTGGGGGCACGAGGATCAGGGACTGCCCCCCAGCACCATCTCGTCCCAGCCGTCCAATCTCCTGCGCGAAGTCGATCATGCTGGATGGGACACCCACATGCACCACCCACCGGACCGCGGGGTGATCGATCCCCAGGCCGAACGCGGATGTGGCCACGATGTGGGCTGGATCTCCATCTCGCCAGCGCTGCAGCACCTCCGCCTTCTGTGTCACACTGCCGGATGTGGAGTGGTACACTGGGCATTGGATGGCCTGCGCGATCTCCTCCGCGATGTCCTTCCGCCAGCAGTAGATGATGGCTCGTGTGCTCGGCTCCATCGAGGAGGTCAGCCCTGAGATCCCGGGGATGGCGAAGTCCTGGATGAACAGCTGCAGCTGTGGGCCGGCTGGGCAGTGGCTGACACTGAGGTAGATGTCCCTGCGCACGGTGAGGCTGCGGACCATGCGTGCACCCCTGAGCAGCATGGTCCGCTCGAACTCCATCACCAACGATGGCGGCAGTGTGCCGGTGAGGAAGACCATGGGGCATTCCAGCTCCCGCAGCAGTGGAAGCAGCCCCATGGCGGATCGGTAAGGCAGCGCCGTCATGGCCAGATGACACTCATCGAACACCACCCGATCGAGCTCGTTGGCGATGGACAGCCGATTGAGGAACTCACGGAACCGTGGCCGCACCGCCTGCTCCACCGCCACGATGATAAGCGGGCAGGAGTGCAGCTGGTCAGGCAATGACAACTGCGCGTCCCACATGTGTGCCTCGATGCCCGCCTCCGCGCACCGCCGCTGCATCTCAGCCTTCAGCACCACCAGCGGCAGGATCAGCACCGTCGTCCCCGCCCCCGGCAGCTGGCAGGGTACCAGATACAGCAGGCTCTTGCCCTCGTTCGTCCGCAGGATCGCCAGCACCTGGCCCGCCCCATCGACAATGTGCTCCATGGCCCGCTGCTGCCCAGCCGATCGGTACTGCGCGTCGGGGCCATACATGTGCCGCAGCACCTCCATGGCCTGGTCCATGCGCCATCGCCGCCGTGTCCGCGCTGGCGCCCTGCGTCTGGCCACCCGCCGTGCGATGGGGGTCCCCTCCTGCTCCTCCTCGCTCCGTGGCCGCTTGCTTGTTGGAGTGGCTGGGAGGAATCTCCCACCGCTCCTGGGAGGTTCCGGGTCCCATTCCCATGGCGTCAGGGTTCGGGTCTGCGGGTCTCTGCGGCGCGGGGTGGTGAGGGGGGAGGAGGAGGAGAAGGGAGCTGCTGCTGCTGCTGTCTGGAAGTTGAGCGGGTCGCGCACCAGCTGATGCCAGAGCTGGCTGACCTGTCGGTACTCCTGCAGCCCGGCGTCGGTGAGCCCTGCACGGAAGTTCACCGTGCCCCCGTACACGCGGTTGCCCGTGTGGGGGGTGTGGCTGGCCTGCCAGTGCACTGCCTCAGTGAGACTGCCGGCGATCGCGTCCTCCCCGCCCTTCTCCTCCTCCTTCTCCTCCTCGATGAGCATCTTGGCCTCAGCCGTGGCGAGCTTGCGCCGTGCCACCCCCACCGTGATCTGCCGCCAGGCCTGGATGTGGATGTGCTTGCCCAGCGTCTGCTTCCCCGTGTTGACAACCACCCGCGTCATGGCGTCCTCGTGCCAAGGGGCCTTGCCCGCCGAGAACAGGTACTCCGACACCGCCACCGGGCCCTGCGCCTCCAGCTGGAGGAACTCGCGGAAGGGCTGGACGACAGCGAGATACTGCACCACCAGCTGAGCCACCTCAGGCAGCAGGAACCGGACAGGCCAGCGGGAGGCGTTGCTGCGGTGCCGGTTCTTGTGGTAGCTGAGGATGAAGAGCATCTGGCCATCATGCAGGAACGGGTCCCGCGTGGCCAGCACCGAGTTCCTCCACCGCAGGGCGATGAACTCCGTCCGTCGCCCCTGCTGGCCGGATCCCAGGAAGATCGGGACCAGGATGGCGCGCAGGAATCGCTGCACGCTGTCCTCGTACTGCTGCGCGGCGTCGGCTGAGACCACCCACTCGTCCACTGCCGCATTCCTGCGGAAGAAGGTGTGGAGGAGGACAGACATCTGACACACACGGCCTATCAGCCACGGCCGCACCGGGTCCAGCTGGGAGCTGTTGCGGGAGTCGGTCAGAAAGGACTGGCCGGCCGCGGTGGCGTCCCAGTTGTCAACCAGCAGGTTCAGGTCCAGCGTGGGGATCTCATCGGCGGGTGTGGAGTGGCTGCTCAGGCAGAGTTCCTTGACAAGGATTCACCGCGCCTGGGCCAGTGCCTGGAAGACAATGCTGTGAAGGTCAGAGAGGTGGAAGGTGATCTTGGCCCAGACCAGTGTCTCCCCGTCTACGTGCCACTGTAGTTGGGCGGGAGGCACCTCGCTGCGGCCAATGCGGAACCCCAGCAGCCGGTTCTCCAGCAGCTCTGTCACCGGGCCGTCTGTGTCATTGAGCAGCCACTGATCCCGGATCTTGACAATCGCCATGCCGACATCCGCGTCCGCGTCCTCGGCGGCGTCTGCCAGCACCCGTGCCAGCACCACCATCTGGCAGTCGTAGATCAGCTGCGACAGGATGGAGGTGTAGTTCCCGAGCATCAACCACCGTCCCTGGCTCGGGCTCCAGAACCGCGCGGCCGCGTACGAGACCAGCACCGAGTCGAACTTGCGCTGGGGGACGTGGTGCTGGATGATGGCCAGGCTGAACTGCAGAACGGCCCGGTCCAGCTGCCCACGGAGGGTGAGCATCAGCTCTGATGGGTCCTCCTCCTTCTCCTCCTCCTCCTCATTCTCCAGGGCAGCCAGCTGCTCCGCGGCCTCGGTGGCCTCCACCCACGCCTCCAGCTGCGGCGTGCTGGGCTGGAAGAGCGTCTCCCGCAGATGGCCCTGCTCGACCACCCGTTCCCAGTAGCAGAGCAGCTGCTTCCACGTATCAATGTACTTCTGCCGGGACTGGCGGTTCTGCAGCTCGCTGATGGGGTGCTGCGAGGCCTCCCCGCGGGTGAAGGTGTTAAGTAGGCGGGCGTTGCGGCGGCTGAGCTGGCGGGACTCCAGGTTCTGATCCTGGACCAGCGTGGTCATGGCCTCCTCCAACACCCGACTGACACTCTGACAGATCAGGTGCAGGATGGGTTCCCACTTCAACCTGGGTAGTTGCCAGCTTGGCCCCAGCTCACTCAGGGTGAGTCCCTGCAGGTGAATGTAGATACACGTCCGCTTCATCCACGGGGTCAGATCGGAGACATGCTGGCTCTGATCAATCTGTTGATGCCTGGGTCAAGCCTGGGACAGCTGGAACCGATTGAGAATCTGATCTGACGCGCTCACTAGCAGCAGCAGATGTTGATCAAGAGTGAAAGAAATTTCATTGTTGAGTGATAATGAATTGTTGAATGATGTGTTCAAGTTGCTGCATGATGATGATGAGGGTGGTGGTGGTGCATTGTCAGAGACGTTGACATGTAGATATATATATATATTTTCTGAGTGTGGGGCACGGGACGGCTGGACCTGATCTGTCAGAACTATGACAAAGTACTTGACACTCTGCTTCTGGTTGAACAGTGTCTGAAGATATGCTTCATGCCAGAGCATTGCATCTTGATCAGACACCTTCCACTGATGCTCTCTATTGTAGTGTTGGCGGATCTGATCGGTGTTGACCGACCAATAGCTGCAGCCGGTGTGGTGGCAGAGGAAGTCTCTGATGGTCAGCAGCTCTACAATCTCAGCAACTCCATCCTCTGGCTGCACCAGACCGACACGCGAGGCTGCCACCAGCTTCAGTGAATTGAATGATTCAATCTGTCTTCACTTGTGACTTCTGATGTGATGTCTCTTCAGCAGATGCCGTCCCAGGTTCTGGCAGGTGTAGCAGCAGTCATGCGTGGTGCAGACAACCACACAGTACTGCAGCAGAATACAAAGATAAGATGGAATTGAATCAACAACAGATTTCAACTGAGACATGATTGATTAATTGAATGATTGAACTAATTAACTAACTAACTAAAGAGAATACAGTGTTGCTGAAGTGGAATAAGGGGTTGTGCGCTTTTGGCGGCACGTGGGCAGGAGCAGCGGGATCGTAAGGAGGTTGGTAAGTTCGCCGTGTATACAATATTCTATTCAATGAGCTATCCAAATAGCAATACAAAAGAACATGTAGGAGATTCAAATATAGAAGAAGAACAAGCAATCAATCACATATCAAATCACACAATCAAAAAGGAGCAATCTCACTGCTCTGCGTACAATCAATCTTCGCCGAATCCACACGTGTGTCAAAGGATAATGGGAATATGAGGCAGCCATGCCAAACAAATATATAAGGCGGTCTCGGCGAAAAGTAATACCACGCTGAGATTCCCCATCACATTGCAATTATCAAGAAATAGTAGAGTGTTAAGATAATGTTGAAAAGAACTTGCTTAATATTCAAAGACTGAGATTATTTTACATGATCATCACTGAAGTGTCAAACTCTTTCTAATTTAGTTCAGAGACTTTAAGTTAGTATATTTGAGACAACTCTATACTTCTCTGCTACTTTCTTCATTGAAGAGCAAGAAATAATTGATGATTAATGAAGTTTTTGACAGCAGTCAATCTGAACAGAATTGAATAAGTTTTTTGACTGCTGTCAAAGTTCTTGATTCACCCTCTGAAATCAGAGCTAAACCCATATTGATTTGATTACTAACACTCGACGTGTTGGCTGACTAAGCAGGGGGCCCGGCTGCTGGCCCTCCAACCCCTTCCATTTTAGCGGCCGCCAAAACATCAAGTATGGCAGTGAATGGGTGTTTTTCTTTTTTAGCAGCTGTCAAAAAGTGGATGCAGTGGCTGCAGGAAGGTATCTAAGGTATCTACACCTGTGGCCACGGTGATAAGTATATATATATATAGATATATTCGAGTTAGAAAAAAAGCAGTGATGTGCTAGTGTCATAGTGTAATGATGTAGTCAGCTCATCAGTTCAGTATAGAGTTCAATTTCTCCTTCTCATGAACAGACTAATTAGTCTGATCTGTTAATCTAATATAGAGTTTGATTTTCTCTTCTCCCAAAAAGTAGACTAATCAGTTCAGTCTGTTAATTTGATATAGAGTTTGATTTCTCCTTCTCATGAAGAGGCTAATCAGTCTGGCACATCTGGCACTGAGAAAAGTGAATGAAGTGATTGCAGAAAGATATCTACACTCACAGTCTGAAGATAATATTTTGTAGTTTATTGATACATTTATTCATTCATTTGTTTAATGCTTAGATGCTTAGATGCTAGAAGAAAGAAAAAAAGTGATTGATGGTTTGAATTCTAAGGTGAACTCTAGAACCTCGGCCGGCCCGTCACTCTTGTAACCCTAAAAATTGACTCCATGTACAGAATAGCATGCAGGTCCTTCCATGAATTCTGGCGACCACACCATCAATCAAGCATTGTCATGATTGAATGTGAAGATGATCTGAGCAACTGAGAACAGCATGACATCTTCTTGATCAAGATCACTGAAAAACACAGACTTCACAGTGATGTTCTGAGCAGGGTGACTTTCAGCAGTGACTTTCAGCGGGTGCCAACCCGGATCGGGCGTAGCGCGGATGGGTTTTTGGTAAGGGAATCAGCGACTCACGCTGTTAGTCGTCGTGGAATAGCTTTAGTAACTCTAAATCTAATCTGAGTGATGTGTTCAGGATGGGAATATGAGGCAGTCATGCTAAACAAATATATGAGACAGTCTTGGCAAAAAGTAATACCACACTGAGATTTCTTATCACACCAATTTCTACAGAATCTAGTTGATATTTATTATTATTATTTCTACACCACTTAATCACAAGGATATGTGGGGCTCTGCTTAATATACAAAGTAAGAAAAACTCTGTGACAGACATGATCTGTCACTGAACTAAAAACTCTCTGATCTTCAGATCTATTTCACTCTTTAACATCTTCAAAATACTGCAGAGTAGCCACAGCTGCTCTTAGAGAAAGAGATGTCTCACATCAAAAAGAAAGACAAGATCACTCACAACTACTCTCAGTAATGAATATTCAACATAGAAAATCTCTCACTGAAAGTGTCTGTCACTCTTCATGTCTTCGCCTGCCCTGCCTCTCACTCAGAGCTTTGGCCAGAGTGAACTGTCCAAGAATACTCTGTTTCAATCACTATGTGGTCAATCTGTGCAGTCTCTCTGCTGTGTTCAACAGCCATCTCTTATCCACTCTTCCTTCATGTTCCAACTCCGCTCGCTCTGCGCTGAACCATGTGCAGTGAACCATCACATGAAGCACAGTTTCATGCTCATATCCACATGGGCACTCTGGTGTGGGAAAATCTGGCACTTTTCTTCTATGTAAAAATGCTGCCAGGCCTGTCTTGCCTGTGCGTAGTTGAACTATTAGTGAGCTTTGAGCCTTGCTCAGGCCCTCATGCCACTTTAGCTGCTTGATGTCTGGGGGTCTGTCAAACAGTTCTTCTCATGGTGTAGTGCATGCTCTTCAAATGTTATGCCATCTAATTACTGATTTCTTCCATACTCATCTTTTGAAGAATCAATCAGTTAAATGATTTAACTGACTCTCTCTCTCTCTGTACTGTTTTGCTTCTCTCACTCACTGCACACTCCATTTCTGCTGCATTTTTACTGAATACAGTACAGTTTTCAGTGATATCACATGTCTGCTTTCTTTACACTGAAGTCTGATTCTGATCTGTGCACATGCTTGCTGTATCTGTTTCATGACTCCTGTTTCTCTAAGCCGCTCAGTTGCTTTAGCCATCATTCCATCAAGGTACACACTTATTGGCAGTGTAAATGTTTCAGCTTTCAGCAAGGTGATTGATGTTGCTCTATAGGCTCCTGCTATGATGTGCAGACATTCATTTTGAATCTTCTCCAGACCTTTTAACAGCTGGCGCTGTTGTCGAGGCTCTTGTTGAGTTGCCTGCGGTTGATGCCATGCCAGCGCGCCATATGTGATAGCTGGCCTGATCACAGCATTGTAGACTCTACGGGCTTGCTGAAGAGGGAGGCCTCATGTTGACTGAGTGATCTGTGTGAGAGCTTCTATTTGCAATTTTGATCTGTCTATAACTCTGTTTATATGACCTTGCCATCTCAGCTTGGAATCAAGCCATACTCCTAGCACCCGCATTTCCTTCTGTGGTGGTATTTCTCGCTGTGATAGTTGTAGTGGCTGTTCCAGATTAAATCTTGTGCGTGCTTGAGTGAAGTGCATAAGTTCATACTTTTATGATGCAAAGATTGCTCCATGTCTGTCCGCTCAATGTGCACATTCAGCATGCACTTGTGCTAGTTGTGTGCAGTTTGCCTCAGTGGAGTCGCCGTAAGCCAGAATATTGATATCATCCACAAATTCTATGCAGCTGACTGACTTGTTGTGTGATGAGCAGATGCGCAGCAGCTCCTCATTATAAAAAAGAAATAGAATGAGTGATAGTGATGATCTCTGTGAAATACCTGTGTTCACACTGAAGGCCTCTGTCTCCTGCTCATTAAATACTAGTGTGGCCCTGCGATCTTGCATGAATGAATCAATCCATTCAGTCAGATGTCTGGGTAGTTCTTTCATTTTAAGAATGTGAATCAAGCGTCTTCTGAGCATTCTGTCATATGCTCCAGAGATATTCAGTGATAACACTGATGACACTGCTCTCTGCTTCTCCCATACTGTGTGAATTTGTGCTAGCAGTAGTGCAAGTGCTGTCTCAGTGGAGCGCCCACTGCGTGCCTCATCTGTTGAGCTGGCAATATTTCATGACTCTCCACAAGATGTCTTATTTCTCTTGCTGTTACAGTCTCAATAATTTTTCCTACAGTGTCTAGCAGTGCTATAGGTCTTCAAGCTCCAGCTTCACTGTAGTCTTTCTTGCCTGGCTTTTTAAGCACCACTGTGCGCGCTGTCTTGAATGCCTGTGGATAGTGCTCTCATTGCCAGCAGGCTTGAATGAGCTCAGTCATTGCTGTGATGAAGTTCGGCCCTAGCATTTTAAGAAATTAGTTGGGAATGCCATTAGCATCTGATGCCTTGTCATTTGGCAATCTGACTATAATTGTTGTCATGATCTTCTCTGTGATTTCTAGTGTGTCACTCACACTCTGTGATTGAATATCTCTCTGCATATTCATTTCACTGACTGATAGTGGCTCAGGAAAGAATCTCTCATGCAGCAGTTCAGCCTTGTCCTGAAACACAGATGTCAAAGACTCAGGCATATCTAAAGTGCTAGATGCTTTCTTAAGTGGTGATAATCTTGCAGGTTGCTTGAACTCATGAGTGCGTGTGCATCCTCACTTAACTAGCTTTCAGAGCAGCTTAGAATCAGTGCCTGCACTGTTCATTAAATCATGAAAGTTTGCAGTCTTTGCAAGCTTTATTTCTCTATTACACTTGTTCTGTACTCTTTTTCTCTCATTTTCAGTGCTGTGAGTGCTTCTCATCACTTGCTTGTATTCACTGACAGCTTCTGCTATCTCTTTTGATCACCATGAGTGACTTTTCTCACAGACATGAGCGCGTTTAGTGTGTTTATCTGCCAGTGTGCTGATGAACTTGCTGAGATAGTTCACATATTCATCAATCTCTGCTGTTGAGATGAAGATTCTGCAGCATCTAAGATTCAGACAATTCTGCTGTAGCAGCTGTGAGTTCACTCTTTGTCAGTTACACCTCTCTCTCAATCTGACAGGCACATTGATAGCAAGTCTGATAATCACTGATAGATGATCTGATGCTATGTCTATCTCATGTGTCACTCAGCATTCTAACATCTCTTCATTCAGGTTTTCTGACACAAAGATCAGGTTCAGAGTTGTTTCAGTACTATCATGGTTCTGTCATGTGATCGCACTCTGTGATGTTATCAGTTGTAAGTTGAAAGCATTTATCTGTGCTATAAGCTCTCATGCCAGTTCAAAATCATGCCTCACACGCTCCCCTTCTCAGCTTGAGTGATGTACATTGAAGTCTCCTAGCATCATCATCTCTGCTTGTTGCACAGGTGTCTCATGATTACATGCTTGTGTACTTGTCTCCTGGTTCTGCATCTGTAGCAATGCCTCTGCCTCTTCCATCACCATCTGTAGTTGCAGAATGGGGGAGTCCTCGGGCACCATTGTGTAACTGCCTGGCAGGGTGGCATAGACATTGAGTATTAGCACTGGGCCCTTTGCTGTGATGATAGTTAACAGTATCATGTATCTTGTTACTGCTCTAACCTCCCATGTCTCTGCTGCCAGTCTTTTGTTGATGAGAAACCCCACTCTAGCCTCCTTATTTTGCATGCCTGTCTGTCAAAAATCACAGTTAATTGAATATGTTGTGTCACTGCCAGCTCTCTCATGCCTCCATGGCTCTTGTAGCGCAATAATATTGTAGTTTAATGCTGTTTTGAGCTTGACCAGCAACACATTCATCACTTTACTTGAGTTGTGCACATTGTATTGCAGTATTTAAAGTTGTTCACTCATTGTTCACCTGTATTCTGATCCTGCATGTCAATCAACTGTGTGAAGTGTATATACTCATTTAAAAAGTCTTTCTATTGTATATCTGCTCTGAACATATCAGTGAGTCTTTTCACTCTTCACTGACTACTCTGTGTTTTCTTGTCTGTGATTCTGTCATGTTTTCTGAGTGTGATCCAGCCTTTCTCATCAGAGGCCTGTATCACAAAGTGTTGTGGCCAGTTCCTGAGCACCTCTTTAGCTAGTTCCACCGCTGCGCGCCGTTCCGGGCAGTTTGCTGCTCATGCTGGGTGTGTCCCTCCACAGTTGCAGCAGACTGCCTTTTTTCTCTCTAACAGTGCTGTGCAGCTCTTGTCTGTGTGTCTCTTCACTGCACAGTGTCCACAGACATCCCCTTTTCAGCAAAATCTAGCTATGTGCCCGTATCACTGACAGCTGTAGCACTGGGTGACTTGAGCCTCTCTATGAAAGATTTCAATCATGCAGAACTCATTCTCCAAGATAATATCACTTTTCACTAGAGTATTTGCCTGTCATGATGTTGCTACATGTATGATGATGCTTTCATGCAGTTTCTATTGCTTAGCTAGACACTTTGTCATCTTGTGAATGAGCATCTTGCATCTCAGTGATAGATTCTGCTTGTACACATCATTCACTGCTTTCTCTGGTTTGTCCCAGCTAATGGCCTTGAGTGAAGCACTCTTGATCAGTACTGCATACATTTTTTTTCTTATATGTGCCTTGTCTTCTCATTTTTTCATTCATTCACTGCTTTTCATCAATTCAGTCTTTGTACTGGGTGTATCCGTGACAAGAATCAGGTCTCCGCTGGGCATGTATCTTGCTGTCACCACTGTGCCAGCAGTGATGTCTTTGATAGCTTTGTTCACCTTCTTAACAATGGCCTCTGGGGTGCGCTCCTCCACTGCCAGTGCATCACAGTTGTGTTGAGATATCACCACCTCTCTCAATGCATGCCTGGTTACTATCTTTGCTGGCGGCCCTCCATTGGCTGCTATGCGCGCCCATGAGGTCTCACTGTCCAACATGTTGCATCTTTCATTCTGCTGTGATGCGCTTGTAGCGTTCTCTAGCTTCTTTAACATGTTGTCAAGCAGATTCTTCTTGAGCTCATTCACTGCCTTCAGAGCTCTCTGAATATACAGTAATTCTTTCTTATTAATCTCCTTGTCTTTCTCCCCCTCTCTAAGAGCCTCAGTGATCATGCGCAGTGTTGCTGCCATACCATTTGTTGCTGCATCTCCTGCCTGCGCGGCTCCAGGTACGCGTCGCGCCGCGCGCGCACCCACATTCCCTGCACCACCACTCACGCTCACAGCCTCAACCATGGTGTTTGAGAGTGTGTGAGTGAGCTGATGCCCTTCAAGACCCTCTGCGGTACGAAAGCGATCGCGATTTAGATGTAAAAGAATAAAATAATTTTTGATGAGGTTTCCCAAGATTTGGTCTTTCCTCTAGTTGATATTTTGTAAAAAGATTTTTAAATATTCTACTATTCAAGCCAGCTTTGCGGATTGTGGCATTGTCCCATTCAATTCACCACCTATACTTGATAAGCTAGATAAACAACTGCCTGACTACTGTGGTGGGGAACCTCGGCGCGGAATTATTTTTCGCCGGAGCTTCGCCGATAAATTCGGCTCGCCGCTGCCCGTTCCATCATCATATCATGTTGGGCGAAGATTGAATATACACGGAGCAGTGATTTTGATTTTCTATTGCAGAGCAGTGAGATTGCTTCTTTTGATTGTGTGATTTGATATGTGATTGATTGCTTGTTCTTCTTCTATACTTGAATCTCCTACATGTTCTTTTGTATTGCTATTTGGATAGCTTGTTGAATAGAATATTATATACACAGCGAACTTACCAACCTCCTTACGATCCCGCTGCTCCTGCCCACGTGCCGCCAAAAGCGCACAACCCCTTATTCCACTTCACTATCTTACAGTCAAACACTGTAGCATCAAAAATACATATCAGCAGGTTCAAGTAGAAGGTATACTCACTGTCAGAGATGTGAATAGAAAGATCATGCAATGTAAAGATGATAAGACTGAAAAAGAACATTATAAGAGTGTCAAGTGAATGATGAAAGAATCAAAGAAAAAGGCCACAAATTCAACTTAACAAAAGATTAATAATATATATAAATATCTGGCGAATAATACAGCTACTACAGATGATATAGATAAATTAATTATCATAGATTAGTGATGTGGTGGTGAGATATTAATTTTTGAAGTTCAAATCATTCATATTTTTATCGTTACGCTGTTTTTATCGTTACGGTGTGGCGCACCCACATCAGGTGTGGGTGCGTAGGGCACGATTAGTATGTATCATGTATATATTGTCAAAAGCCATACCTTGACTGTGTTAGAACAACATTTCATTGACTAACTCTAACCTTCTACTTCATAACTGTTTAAGTTAAATTCTGCAATACCAAGTCACATCATTGAACTGTATTTGAAAGTTGTCAGCACTCTCACAGAGTCTTTCACTTCCCGAACTTCTTCTATGACGCTGATGCCATGACATGTAAGTAGTAACTAGCAGCATCAGTTTCAGCCGTACTTCGCTTGTAAGTAGCGCTGACATGGGAGGCGTCAAATTTCAACCAGATTGTTCAAGTATGCTAAGCGCTAAGTCTAGGTCGCCCAATTGTGGGACCTCCGAGATAGATCCGAAATTATCCCCGATGCTTCAAATGGCTGGTTGACAAAGCATGGGTAAGTACCAGCTTCTGCAATTGGTTGTTTGCAATTTTCCATCTCAGCCCCGGCGTTCAAAAGCAGAGTTGTTGAATTTACGTGCGTACAGCACTCAGCTTCAGGAATGCGGGGTGGATATGATCAGGAATGAGATTGGAACCCTTCCATCTCACCGTGGTTATATCTATAAATCTAGCTTGTGTCTTCATGTAAGTTGCATTCTGTTTAACCATCAAAAGATTTACTTCTTCAGAGAATAATTTTCCATATACTGCTTAGCAGCCTCTCATCTTTCATCTCTCAATCAGCAAACTTCACTTATACAATGCTTCTCAAGCTTCTTTTTCTCACATTCTCTGCAGCAGGCGCCCTGGCAGCTGATGGTGTGTTTAACCCACCAAAGGGAAAATCATTCCTCACTATTGATTACCGGGTTGGCTTTCCCATCAACACAACAACTCCAGACGGCCTGGTTGGCACAGTTCCAGTTTTGGGTGGCACCATCAAGGGCAAATTCAGTGGCCATATTGTTGAAAACGTTACCTCATCCATTGAGAGACTTCTGAACAGCTCAACAAGAGTGTACACTGTATGTTCATCAATCATGTGAAAATGTAATCTATGCTGATGCAATGTAGTCTTTTGACGCTCGTTATCTCTTTGAGAATGATGCGGGGGAACATATCATGGCGACAGTTGTTGGTACCACATCTTATTCCTCACTGGATCTTCATGGATTGGGCTATGCGTATGTAACCAGTGCCTTGTTAAGCCGTCTGGTATTGCATTGACTAACATTTCACAGAACATTAACGACAGGCATCGAGGATTTCAAGTGGGTCAACACTGCTATGTTTGTCGCTGAGTGGCAGGGAATGTACAAAGGGAGGGGCGCTAAAATTGAGATCTTTGAGCTCACCACTGGCGGGCGCATTGACTGCCAGCCCATTCATGCTGCCGCACCGCCCTAGATGTCTGGCGCTTGGTGTGGTCATGCAAACCCATGGGCGTTGAAGTGTGATATATAAACGACTAATCCAGATGTAATGGAATCGAAATAAATGTTTAAAATTTCGAGCACTATTATTATACCGTAATTATCAAAGCTGTTATACAAATCAAATCTCAGAACATTCAATAATTATCTTCTTACTTTCATTCTTGTTGTCGTCATCATCATCATCACCATCATGAGATTCGTGCCGGAAAATAGGCATTTGCATGCTGAGAGTTGTAACCCCATGCACCGTTGATCTCAATCAGTCAACAAACAATTTTCATGATATCCTTGTAGTCTTCCACAGCAATGTTGTAGTTTGCTTCAGCTGGTCTTCAAGGTTCTGTTGAAGTGGCCTTGAAGAAAACAGAGCTTGAATATGTTCAAGATTGAGTTGACCATGACCTGGAACCATCAGAATTAGCACCTCGATAAAGTACAGAGCACGCTTCATTCACCACGCTTTCTCTTGGTTGTGGGTTGCCATTTGATTTCTGCTGAATGTCGCGAATGCTCACTGAGTACATGAGAGACTGTCTACGTCTCATGGATTGCATTTTTCACTTTATAAAATGGTCTTTGCGAGGGCTTCAGACTGAAGAAGAGAGTCCTCTTCTGATGCATGGTCCGATTCCATTAGAAAAAATATGGTCTGGTTTCTGCTTTGAAAACATGTTGTGCACGTAGGGAATGGGAACTCCCGTAACACTCTATATATCTTGCACTCAGACGGTCTGGTGTTCCACGCCTGGCAGCAAGGGAATAGTTTAAGTGTGAGCTCCAGAAGGTAAAGTAAAGAGGAGTAAATATTCTCATGAGGTCTCTTAGCGAGGGTTAATCAAACCCCTGTGCGCCTAAGTGTACTGATATGACATCAGCCAAGCGCCGCCCATCATAATAACGGGCTAACACCCGAACATGTTTTGGAAAAAGTTGAACATGACAATAACCTTTCGGCGAGGCAGAACCATGCCATCATTCCATTAAAACTACATACACTAGTTGTATCTCACACCCCACCCAGGCATTCACATCTCATCTCCACATCTTGTGATGGCGATGATTTTTTTCGTATTTCTCAAGACCTTAACCCTATCTAGCCCCAATTCTAACCTAATTCTAACTCTAATCTATCTCTAATTCAGTGTTAAAAGTAGTGAGAATTGAAATTTGAATATCTAGAATAGAAAGTGAGAGTGTATTAGTAAGATGTGCCAAGCATATAGTGTGTCTTTTTTATATGGAATGAGAAAAGTTGAAGATAACTTCACAAAAGTGGGCCCGTATCTGGAATCACGTTCAACTTTTTTTGCACCACCTTATAATCCTGTAACTAACTACCAACCGAGCTGATCTTCTGTAAAATCTGAATCTGGAATGATCGGTGGCTCGGATCTCCGTCTCTACGAAATTTCTGAGGTATACTCTAGTTTTGTACTCCTAACACAAGATTGTTGAGGTCTTCCTGACGGTTACCATTTACGATGCAAATTACACTACGTATTTGAAAGGAGAAGGTGAGGTGACAACGCCTATGTCCATCCTGAAGATGACCCCGTATTGTCCTTTGAATATCTTTGATAGAAATCACTCAACCATCTGTGCCCGTACCTCTTGGCTCTTACTATCGGTGTCAGCAAATGAAGCATAAAAATAAAGTTATGGCGTGGTTGTTATGTTAGCTTTTAGAACTCCGTTTGGTAATAGAGTCGGTGGGATTAAAGAAAATTAAGTATACTAAAGGCAAAATGAAAATATTGAAGCAATTCATAACTCGTCTCCCTCAAGCCAAATGGGTGGTCTTCACCTGTTCCTTCATTTTGCTTCGTAAGAATGAGAAACGTCAACCGTCTTTAAAATTCCATTTTGATTCAGATTTGCATGGGTTGCCGAATTGGCGTCGTTGAGAACAACTGCTTCGAAGCCTCTGCCTTGGGGGTGTGATATATATAGGTAGCCTTTATCGGAGTCAACTTCAGGTGAAAGCTGCGTTGCGCTTCTCGAACTCTTCGCATTGCCATCAACTTTGCTCAGTTGGTAATCACAGGGGCCGGTCTCCCCCTCCCTTCTTGATGAGAGTTCCCGGCGTTTGCGCTCCACCAGAGCGTTAAGTGCAGGCAGACATGCGCAAATCAAGCCAATACCAATTTCCGCATTCCTAATATATATGGTAGAGTTTATTCGCAAAATACAAATATTTTAACAATTAATAAGGTGGCTAAACTACGCACCCACCGAGAAAGTATGTACAACTCTAGTAAAAACCATAACCTGGTTAGGAGACGCGCCGGTGACTACAATCACCAGACGGTAAATACTGAAGGCTGTTGCAAGACCACAGGCACCCAAGATAGCCATGATTCTCAACTTCTTTTTTATGTCCAGATGGAGTGACCAGGCCGGCGGTAGCGGCAAAACATAATTAGGTCACTAGCTACGCTGATGGCCGAGTCGCAGATAATAATGGCGCGTTGGTCGAGGAAGGATCCCTCGCTCGCACCCCAGTATTCCGAAACTGGACTGCAAGGCCGAGCCTTTATGACGAGCCCTGAGATGTAGCATGCGAACAGAATACCGAGAAAGGCGTATATGAAGATCACTGTCCGTTTATAGGGGCTAAAGACTCTGGCAATAATCAATAGAAGGGCCAATTTGACGAAAAATGCCATGGGCATTAGAAGATAGTGGCTGCGTATCCGCTCTGACGATGAAAGCCAGATTAGTGAGATTCAAACATACGAGTGCTCCAGTTGCAGGACTTACCTTCAAAAACCCAATGAGAGTTTCTTCAGTAATTTCCCACTGGTCATATCCTGCTCCGCTCTTGGCCACTTAGAAGAGGAAGGATGTCAGAAAAAAGGCTTAGCGGCTGTATATCCATCGTATATCGTACGGCGGATATAAGTGGCAGAATCCGGTCTACCCACCACCCCTATTCGTTTATTATTGATTACGTATAGTATTCTTGGCTAGCACACTAAATTTCACATACAGGCCATATATTTTGTACGTAGCTAGCTACTACGATAAGAATGTACTGAATAAGAATATCTTGAATACTGGCAATATAACGGATCCGACAGATCCGATAAAGGAAGCCTAAGGTCAAGAGATGGATCTAATATATTCGGTAGTTGAGAACATCAATTCCAACTTAGTGAATAATGCTGTACTGCAGTACCCAAGGCAAAGAATCTAATGGCATTATCAGACCCAACTATGTCCTCATTTAATATACAGGATGGGGGTGAATATTGGTACTACCCATGATATGACACAGGTCCCTAGTCAGCTATTAGCAGATAATATTTAATGACCCGAGGCGAATTCAAACATTTACGTCTTGCTATGTGCATTTGGTAGATAGATGAAGCTCTTGAATTCATGAAATATGTAACCTAGGAACGGGCGCGGCTTCACCCTCACCCAAAAACAATCCAGTCGTTCTCATTTCTCACATCACCTCCGATTGAAAACTTATTCGTAATTTCTAACATACGACAAAACGAGTCCGTCTGCGAATTTGGGAACTCAAGGGGTGGCTCATCCACTTTCACTTGGTCTACCGGGTCGTATACAGGAGCATGTCTCTCGAAATTCTCAGGAATTTTCAGTAATTCATTTGCAGTAATGTTTTTCTTGACCCACTGCAGATTCTTCTCAATTGTTCTAGCATTAACTGTCTGCTGCACTGGAGGGGCTGGCCGTCCTTGAATTAAAAGTCCATCAGCGGTGGATCGAGTAATGGCAAGCCATTCTTCATCGTAATACAAAGCAAATTTGCGCTCCGACGTTTCTTGAAAATATACACTGGTGGCATCAGTCCCTTTATCAAAGCATGATTCGACTTCCACGGTTTCAAGAAATTCACGCCCATGGCCCGGTTTGTCCAGAGCAAGAAACTTTGTCGTATCATTGGTGATGTGAGGAGACTGTGAAGTGGAGCGCTGGGATGTAGAGGTGGGGACAGCATGAAACATTGATTGGGGCAGTTGACATTGCAGATCTTCAGAGATTGTCAAATTTTTGAAGATGTTGTCAATTGTAATATTACTCGCATGCTTCACGGTAGCGGAGTACTTAATGTGCATGTGGCCCGAAAACCAATACGTAGGACGGAGATAATTCAGAAGCTGCTCAGCAGCAGGGCTGCCAAGGTTATCACTTTTAGCACTCTCAAAAAAGTGCCTTCGTTCTCTAAACAGCTTCTTGTAATCACCAAACCACTCAACACGCCGAGGCCAATCGTGGCTTACCCCCATATCTACCGGTCGGCGGACTTTCAGCAATTTCATGACGTCAAAATCACGGACATGGTAGATCGAACGAATATCATTTGCGCCATATGGGAGACGTTCATAATGGGGCTTGCGGTAGTCTGACTGTTTGAAAATGCCTGACAAGCCAGCGATGCGGAAAGGCCCGTATCGGATGACATTCGCCGCACCCATGTAATATATATTCGGCGCCAACCAGCCGCCATAATACAGCTCGAATAAGTAGTTCGATGCCTCATGGTTACCTCCAATGACGATGGTAAGGACGGGCGCATTTTTCTCTCCACTGTAATAAGCGTGGAAATCCCCAAGTTTTCGATATCTTCGTGGCACAGACATGCAATTCAAATCGAGGGCGTTGCGAACCGCCTATTAATTACATATATACGTTAGTTCGGGTGGCCAAGTGTTGGACAGGAAGGTGGGGTGGAACCTGAAAATCCCCGCAGATCAAGAGGAAATCTAGCTGCTTCATAGCCCACCCGCGGGATTCGCATGCAACCTCAACGGCCTCATAAATTTCGTCGAGAGAACCATGGCCCTAATTGACAGTCACACCACAATTAGATAACCTGGCATCAAGACATGGCTAGTTTCGCAGTAACCTGCACTCACACAACCCTCAACAGCAATCTTGAGAGAAACCTTCGCAGGAGTTTCCATCTCCACCAGTGGAATATTCGACATCGCTGCCAGCAAAGCGACGCCGCTGCTTGATGGATCAGTGAGTAATCAGATGTTGTGTTTTGAGGTTTCGTTCCAAAGCTGTCTTGTCTGTCGCTCAAAGCTGAGAGGAATGACAGACAGGCACCAGCGAAACGCTTTTTAAGGGTTTCTGAAATGCGACGCAGCAAGAATACGAGGTATTTCATAAACTGGCGCCGATTATATTTAGCTTCCAGCTGCGGGGAAAGGCAGGTTTCAGGCGGCGGAGTAATTCATCGCTCACCAAGTTCCTAACGACCTTCCAATTAAATTCCAACTTGGCGTTTTTAATCACCAGATCAACATGAACGAAGAAGTGTTGCAGAGGCAGCTGGGACAGGTATGATCCTAAGTTTCTTAATATACTCTACGGAGTAATACATCTACATATATTTACTAGCTACTATACTCCCGTACTCATTGCTTCAAACTCGGACAGCTTCTAATTGTTGGCTTCGATGGATTAACCGCGAACGATGACATCAAAACGTTGATACATGCCCCATATTACATCGGTGGTGTTCTGCTTTCTCGCCAAAATGTCACGACCGCGGACCAAATCATCACTCTTATAAATGACCTCCAATGCACTGCAAGGGATGCTGGCCATACAAGGCCTCTCTTTATATGTGTCAGCCAGGACAACAACTTGGAATCTGCGCCTGGACTTTCCGTTGTACCTCTACTACATATGTTGGCAACACTGAGAGTTGCAGGCCCCATGGAGGATATCTTTCAAATTGCCACTACTACTGGTGGATTTTTGCGTGCCCTTGGGCTCAACATGGTTTTTGCGGACCCTTGCAATATCAGCCCTAACGCTATAAAGCGGCCGGGAACAGGACGAAAGTTGAGTGGCGACGAGGTTGGTCAGTTAACCGCTGCCATGCTGAGAGGTTTGCGGTCCGAAGGGATCATGCCATGCCTCAAAAACTTTCCGGGATGGGATGTTAGGGTTAGTCACTCGGCGTTTCCACTCCCAACCGCCTCTCAGAGCAAAGATGTCTCAGAGAATGAACTGATCCCCTATCAGCGAGCTGTTGCTGAGGATGTTGAAGCAATAATCACTTCTCACATCGTGACTCGATCTGGTGATAATTCACTGCCTATTGCTCCTGGTAAAAATGATGTCTACGTTCTTCGGAAAAAACTACAGTATAAAGGTTTGATAATTTCAAGTTGCCCTGAGCCTGATGCTATGAAAACCAATTTTGACACGGCAGAAAATGCCGTTTTGTCATTCCGTGCGGGAAATGACTGCACGATAATCTCTCGCTCCTCTAAAACGCAAGTAGGTGCATTCCAGCGGGCATTGGGTGCACGTGGGGCACGGGAGATAGTGTCGGCTCAAATTTTAGAATCTCTCAAGCGTGTGGGCAAATTGAAGGATGCGTTTCTAAGCTGGGAATCAACTTTTAAGGGGCATCCTGCTCGCGAGGTAAACCTTGCCCATATACCAGATAAGAGGCTGGCGATTACTACACGTTGCACAATTGAACCCCCGCATATTCCCATCGAGCCGTTCGACCTCTCTGAGGATATGGCGCAGCTGATGGAATTATGGCATTTCATGCTTCCTCAATATGCTGTGCCGCAGCACCGACTCTCTGATCTACTTGCCCGCCACAACGGTGCGCACTTCAGAGTTCGCCTTGGGCAAGGGCTTATTGCCTTTGTTACTACGTTTGTGAATGGAGATCGTCCAACTTCCTATATCTCTGCTCTTCTAGTTCATTCGGCATATCAGTCTCGCGGAATTGGAACTGCGTTGATCAGACACGCGCAGAAACATCTACGCTCTGTTCCACAGCTCAATCAGTCACAATTGGGTCTAGTTGCTCATGTTTCATGTTTCTAGCCTGGAGTTCCTCTGGACATCACAAAGCGGTCCCAGTTCTTTTTCAATAATCGTGGATTCTGTGTCGCCCCCGGACCCTCAGTCAGGGATTACTGTGTTAAGCTTGCAACATATGAAGCTCCAGTAGCCGTTTTAGAACAAGCGGCTACTGCTGGAGTGAAATTCATGCCATGGAGAGAGAATCAATATGACGAATGCATGGCTCGCCAAAAAAAATTGTTTGGCAGCGACGAAGTGTGGATGGGAGCGTACGAGAGACTTGCACAGGCTGGACAATATCACCAGGCAATTATCGCAGTAGACTCGACTGGGAAACAAGTTGGATGGGCATTAATGCTGGAACCTGGGATTGGGTTAGCCAACGATCTCGCATTTCCTCCATTGCTGGGGGAGCGAACGGGGCTGATAGGGTGTGTTGGAGTCCATCCCGGCGCTCGGAATAAAGGAGTCGGTCTTGCATTAGTTGTGCATGCCGCATTAGATCTCCGCAAACGGGGTATAGAGCAAATTTTCATCGACTGGGTTACCTTGGTTAACTGGTACGAAAGAGCAGGGTTCGAAGTATGGAGAGAGTATAGAACAATGACATTGAATGACATAGAGTAAGTTTCAATGGCCACTCCACCCACAGCAGTGGGATTCACAGTTAAAGGATAACTAGTTAGAATGCCACTATTTAATGGTCGAGCAATCCACTTAATAGCTGATGGCTAATTGTCAAATTCATAATTATATAATTATATACACAATTTTAATAAAGCAAGTATTTGTTGGTCACAATCTGGCTGATCAGAAATTGGTTATGGTCATACAATTATTAATCACAGTGAAGATCAGGATGAAGGCGACGACTCTGAACGGGAATATTCGTATGTTGATCGCAAATAGGATGGTACGGCTGTATGGGCTCTACAAAATTCAATCACGCCGAAAAATCGGCACTTCGCGCGGGGTGGATTATCTCCTGGGGTGTGGGGGCCGCTATGACTGATGATGCCTGCGAGCGAAATCTGCTGGGGTGGTGGTTGGTGTAGTTACGGAATACTATTGGTTATGTCATCGCGTGTTGGGTGCGGAGAAACTCGAAGGGAGAATGTGTATGTGGTTGGTTGTTATGATCTATCTAGTGGCTAGCGGCAGCTAATATATGTGCGTGTGGGTCACGTGGGATAGGGCTTGTGTAGAACCTCCAACAGAAACCTCGGCAGCTGGTTCTGGCGATTTGTCAGCACCTTGTCTGCCCGCCAACATTGGAGATAAAAAAATAAAATAAAACACCCCTCCCCAGGCAAAAAGGATATCACAGACAGCGTCCGCCGGTTCTCTTTCAAAAAGTCCGCCTCTGTCCAACTATCCGTTCTCGCATTTGGTTGATCGTTCGTTCGGTAGGGCGCTTGACTGTGGCAGACACTAGTTTTAACCTGATACAGTGAACAGTGGGTAGTATTTACATGCAGCTGCCTCCACAGTTGTTACGAAGAACCGTGGGGTGGGAGGCGTGAGCTGCTGTCGGTATATCCCACCGGAGGTGCCGGGAAATATCGTCAATCACTGTTTCACCACAGAATGCCTTATGATCCAAACACCATCCATGGCAGAAAAATCGAATGGCCACACGTCGGTTGATGTTGTCATTGTTGGTAAGTGGGTTTGTCAGATCGCCCTTGTGGCCCGCGCAATTGAGCGCGTTCCTCGCGTGTGTTGAACGCAACGCTAATCGATATAAACGGACTCCATTCAGGTAATGGGCCCTCTGCCATGATACTCTCCTACATCCTCCACGGTCATATTCCGTTTTACAACCCAGACAAACCCCATCCGGATCCGCTGCTCCATGCAAAGCTCAAGAGCAGCCCGCAGCTCCTTAACCTAGACATCGAACATTTGACAAAACATTTCGGCGCATCGCGGTTCCCCTACTCCACCCAAGCTCTTCCCGTTAACGTTCTTCTGGATGCTCTGATTCGGCCGAATGGCGACGACGATGAGGGGACAGAAACAAGTGTCCAATGGCGGTATATGCCAGAAATGGCGGCCTCACATCTCATTTTCGGAAATGCAGATCAGCCCGGAGGACAGTGGACAGAGTGCCCCGAGGGCACAAACCCAAACATCCAAACATTGAGTTATGCCGGTATGCTCTCATTGCCCGGGTACAGTTTTTCTGAGCATCATCAACATATCCACGGCTGTCCTCTACCGCCCTTCACAAGGCCATCGAGGGAGGCGGTAGCGGAATATTTCGCAGCTTATGCCACATCTGTGGGAATATCCGAATCAATTCGATGCGGTCAGGAAATAAGTGGTGTAGTTCGCACTAAAAATGGTTTCTTTATCGGGTCACATAACATCAGTTGTAACAAGTTGATCCTGGCATCAGGGGTTTTCACGGAGCGTATTCCTCCAAGACCGTTGTTATTACCTCTGTTAAAATTACCACCTCCTTCCCCGGCATATCCACGTCATGCCCCGCTCTTGGTCATCGGGTCCGGGTTTTCGGCAGCGGATGTCATTATTTCTTCTCATCCAAACCAAAAAATAATCCATATTTTCAAATGGGAACCAGAAATCAACCCATCGCCTTTGAGAAGCTGTCACCAACAAGAATACCCCGAGTATGCTGCTATTTATCGCCTCATGAAACGTGCCTTCGCTCAATTAAACCGGAGCAACGGGCCGAGGCGCCAAAAACGGACGCGTGGAAATTCGATCCCCTTCCTGGAAAGCAGAAATTGGCAGGATAACTACGAAGGCATTCCCAACACCATTGTCACGAATGTTGTGTTAGATAATTGGAAAGCGCTTGTTACACTCCGACGTCAAGATGGGACCACCTTCTCTCGCGAAGTAAGTGGTTTAGCATATGTGGTTGGTCGAAGGAGCACGTTGAGCTATCTAAGCAGCAACCTGCTGGTTGAAATATTCGGCAATCAAACACCGACAGACGACTGCAGATGGGTTTCGAGACAAACGATGCGCACTCGGGCGTTGGAAGGTCTAGAAGTAACGAAAGATGTATTTATAATTGGAAGTTTGACGGGGGACTCGTTGATCAGATTTGCTTACGGCGGCTGCATTTACGCCGCCGGAAAGCTCATGCAATCGGACTTCAACAAGCAATATGGATATGTTGTAGAGGATTTTGGTACGAAAACGCCAAGAACCAAGGGCTGGATCACCGAAAGTGCATTCATAGACGGCATAGAGGAGCATAACCACGCCACGCGGATCGAAAATGAATCAGAAAAGCACGCTGATACAGGACAACAAACGCATGTCGGCCCCGACTCGATGATAGATCCACAGAAAAGTTGGTGGGAGTATCTATTTTCATTTTTTAGTGGTTAGACTGTGCGACTATTTTCATGCATATACCCTGCATATATCTCAATCTATAGCTCTAAAATTAGGGATAACTACTTGAGCATCATTGAGACCAAGCCTAAAAAAGAGCATAGGCATTCATACATTCGTTGAAAATGAACCAAAAGTAGCATTAACCCATGAGCTGAAGTTGGTCATCTGGCGGCCAGCGGACCTGGGCAAAAGTCAGGCATCTCTTAATACTTTGTAGAAATTTGCGTGTAATTTCGTCGCTCATGATATGCGCTTGGCCTTTGTCGCTTTCATGAAGTTTCTCTCGCGCGGATCTTTCATGGATACCAACCATAGTAACGCCAATAGGCCACGCACTAGATAATAAAATTAGTCAAGATAACTGCAGCACCGTGTGTCTATCGACATTTGAGAGGTTGGAAAAATGGAATATCAAGAGAAAAAAACATTCCACGTACGCCTTTCCAATGCTAAGTCGGAGATAGCCATCATTCGCGTCGACATAACGTCTATTTTGCGCATTGTGTACGATCTCCACAACCGGTTCAAGTATGCTCTCCTCTAAATCTCCCCTTTCAAATTTTTTGAATAAAGGTCGCATATTCTCCCGGGACTGCACCATGGCGTTGTAAGCCTGCTTTCCTTGGTAGCTGTGCTTTACGGCCTCGTCCCTCTTTGCCAAAGCGATCTCCCACTCTTTTAATATCATCGTAAAGTAGGATGCTAGTTGTCGGAAGAGGAATTTACGACCTTCCTCATCTGATGGCAATTTGGATGGGATTTTCATTTCAGCCTCGGGGACGAGCGCAAGGGTTGTCGGTATCGGGCCCTCGGAAATTTGCTGCTGTGGGGTGAGAGATCGTTGCAAAAGTCGTCGATATCGTTTTACACGGCCCTTATGGCTTTCCCCAAAGAGCCTTGCCGGTTCTCCCTCAGCTCTCAGCTTGTCGATCACCTCATTCTCACCAAGGTCCGTTTCATCGTCACCCAGAGGAGTGCCCTCCTTCGAATCATTTAGACTTCCTGCGGGGATCTCGGGAAGGCCAAGTCGTTTCCGCCGCTCTCTCTCCTTGGCTGCTGCTTCTGCTTCTCTTTTCCGCCTTGATTCCTCGGCCAGCCGTCTTCTCTTCTCCTCCCTCTCGCGATTCCGCTCCGCATCTTCCTCCTCCAACTTACGTTTCCGTTCAGCCCGTTCTTCGCGTTCTTGTCGCAATTTCTCTTGCTCCGAATTGTATGCTGCCAGCCTAGCTGCTTCGACATCTGATCGTTTCAGATATCGCTTGTCGGAGCCCGAGGGGGGTGTAGAAGTTTCCGGTGACTTGGCCTTAGAAATTTCTTTGGCCATTAGTGACGCGAAATCCATGGCGGGCGTCTGGATAACGCTGGGGTGGAACAGCTGTATCAGATAAAATAAGCGCAATATCAAATACTGCGGGGTAAGATATCACAGAACGCTGGTTGTTCACTACTAATGGTGGTGGTGAGAAGAGCCAGAATGCGCCGAACGTTAGTTGTTTGTCGTCCCAGGAAGCTGAATGTTTGGTGGCTGGAGCTCTGTCCAGATCGACGGCTTGGCGCTGCTTCAGGAGTCAAAGGGCAATCGCTGTTAATCTCTTCTCAGGACCTCAAATACTTCTGCTGCATATCCTCCACTCACCACGCCACCGTCACCCCGCCAAATATTTCTCCTACCTGTCGGTATAAGAGGGATTGAATTAATAACACGCAACCTCAAGCTGGGGAAATTCTATTGCGCCACAACTACATTGCTATCCCTCCTGCTCCCCACGCAACCTCGCGCTTGTTCGTTGCGACCCTACTTGTCACCGCAACACATGCGCACTCTCCACCGCGATCATGGCGGAAGACAACTCTGAAGCGCCTCCTAAGATTGACCGCCAGACAACGACGCCATTTCATCTGAAGCTGTTCTATAGGCAGCACTGCTTCCATCATCTTTCAGATTTCCCAATCACCTCCCCTCCATCTGCCGGAAATGCGAACGTGACCAACCCCTCTCCCCCGCTCCCCCCACACCTTCAAATCTACACCTGGCCATCTTGTTCTCTGCGTGAACTCGCCCAACTTTTAACGTCATGTATGCCTTCGATCCTCCCCGATCCTGCTATAGGAACGCGCTTGAGCTTCCGGCTCATATACCCCGATACCAGAAGCCAAGGTATTGTAGGAGATGGCCGGGGGAGGTATTTGAGTCGAGATATGGGCAGTGTAATTGTCGGGCCAAGTGACGATGCAGGGAAACGAGAAAAGGATCGTCCAGCAAATGGAGCATTGAAGCTTCAGGGTGACGAAGCCGATAAATGCCTGCAGGATTTCCGGTTTGTGATTGGTGACTACGTCGATTGTGCGGTTTTGCCGCCTTTGTCCGATGGCTCTATTGCGCCCGCCCTCATAAATAGGGGAGTGGTTGGAAGTTCAGCAATTGGTGGAGGGATGAGGGCCTTTGGAAATGGGCCATCTGCATCAAGGGAAAATGGGTTTGGGAGACCAAGAGCAGGAGGGGCGCAGGGTAGGGGAGGGGGTGTCCCTCCGACTGGCCCTGCTGGGGTCCCTTCTGGGGAATGGAGACGAGGAGAAAGGGTCCCTGAAGCGGGAGGGCGTGGCTTCGGCCGGGGCCATCCGAGGAGTCGTGGAAGACCCTATTGAATTGGTTATTTAGTGGGACCTTCTTTTGTTCAGTTTCATTACATCTGTTACAGGAAAAGGGAGCACCGAAATGTCGTTTTTAATTCAGCGGCTTTCTTTCTTTTTTCTTTTTTTTTTTTTTATCTGCGATTCCTTTTTGTATGATTCACCTGCTTCGGGATATTTTGGTTTTTCTTTGCTCTAATCAGCGCAGTTTTAGTTTTCATTTGAATGGATGGAATTCACGAATATAGACATCCTCATGAAACTACCCCATCTAAAAAATTTGCTTTGTGAACACTTAAATTTCGTAGGTTACAGGAACAAACTATGCGACGGTCAAACTCAGCGAGGGGCCGCATCCCGCACAATGAGAGTGCAGATTGACTTATATAGGTACTCCAGTGTGGCTGTCGGGCAATATCGGTTCTCCTCCCGGTAATCTATTTCACCATCCCAACCATAGACACAAATCTACCATTCCACTATAGTATCTCCTCTTCTCTTGCCTCTGAATTCGAATTTCCCCTACAGTTTGTCGAAGTATCCATCCAGATCAGCCTTGGTTCAACCCACTCGTTCCAAAAGCCACACCAGGGGGGCCACGGGGAAAACGGCAATTAATTTCCAAGTGAAGGAGATATGCACACTTACATCAGTTTTGTAGCCGACGTAAGCCAAAACACCAGGCACGAGGGCCATGTAGCAGAAAGAGATCCATGCTGTCCGTGGGGTCCAACGGAAGTATTTGTATCGGTTGACGTTCAGATCTACACAAAACAAGAGTGTATGAAATGAGTAAGAGTACTTGTCAAGAAGAGGGTACACAGCGAGGAATAAATGCCAAGGCAAGAATCGCCGAGCTATCAGTAAAAAGGAAGAGAGTCGAACCATAATATCTCTGGAGCGCCGGATCGAGGATCAAATCTGCGAGAGCACTGTCAGCAATTGGATCGAATTGGATAAAGCAAAGTAACGGGGGGGGAGGGCGACAGACTTGGATTGGGGCCAGCCATTGTTGCGGGCCTTGCGCGGATTGTGTTGTATCTGCTTTGTTCAAGTTCTGTATCGCGATGATGGTGATTGTGGTGGAAGTCCATGAGTTCCAAATGCTGCTGGTTAGTCAGCCTTGCCAAGCCATCTTTAGATTCATCGCCCTCCGAAATCCAAGTATTTCCGCCTTCCCCATCACAACATCCAATGATAAAACGCCTGGATATCATATGAGAAGATACACAACATTCATTATCTCCAACAAATCTGTGGGTTGAGCGTGCCAAAGTAAGCAGTACCACTGTTTCTTATATACAGACAACCCTGGATGGAATTCTCGAGCCTAGGAGATATATCATGCTACATTTACAAGGATGCCTAGAAAGCAGCAGTCCCAGGTCTTCGTCCTTCAGCCAAAGCTATTGTGGCGACCGAGGCTAATGGGACTCTTCGGGCTTGCAGTAGCAGAGAATACCCGCTATATATACTCAGTAGATACCCCTATAGTATATCTACATTGTGCCAGCTAAACCGAGCGCCCCTCCCTTGGTAAAAAGAATTATACAGATAAGAATATCCAGTATCCCGACTCTTGCGCTCCCGTCGAAACTGCGTTGTTTAGTCACTATGGCCAACGTTTCAGATAGTAATGTGAAGATTACGGTGTACTGGTATGTCCTCTAGGCTGTGCGAGTCGGCCCTTTGTTCGATGAGACCCCTGACTCGTGCTACAGGCTGGAAAAGTCTCGCGCGCAACGCATCATCTGGCTTCTGGAGGAACTAGGTTTTATCATATGAGATAAAGCTGTTCAAGCGGGACGAGAACATGCAGGCTGCGCCGGAATTGAAGGAAATCCATCCTCTTGGGAAGTCTCCAGTCATTTCGATCGAGAAGGCTCCCAACCCGCCACTGGTTCTGGCCGAATCAGCTACCATCGTCGAATATCTAATTGATCACTTTGGCCCGCATTTAATTCCGAAGAGGTTTATTGATGGTAAGGAAGGCCAGGTAGGCGGTGAGACTGAATCATGGCGTCGTGACCGATACTTCATGCACTATACCGAAGGGACTCTGATGAGTCTCTTGATGACAATACTCATAGTCGAAGGTAGGGATCTATGCGCCTTGGATTATTGGGGGCAACAACAACTGACGAAGCCCAAGGAATTCGAGACGCGCCCGTGCCGTTCTTCCTCAAACCGATAACAAGAATGATAGCTTCTCAGCTGCATTCAGCTTTAGTCAAGCCCGACCTAGCGACGAATCTTAACTTTCTAGAAAACCAAATCAAATCATCGCCAGAAGAGGGTCACTTCCTTTGCGGCGACAGCCTCACTGGTTCAGACATCATGATGAGCTTCCCACTGGAGGCAGGGGTTCTGCGAGGCTTGATTAATAAGGAACAGCATCCCCACCTCACGGAATATGTGAGTCGAATACAGGAGAGGGAAGCTCACAAAAGGGGAATTGCGAAGATTGTTGGGCTGGAAGGGAGCTATGAGCTGATCCCGTAAACGGCCAACGGGACATTGCTGCCTTTTAAAACATTTTTTTCCACTTCGCCTTCTCGATATATAGTATTTATTCTACCTCTGATTGAATTTAAAATCACACTACTGTCCAGCTTCCTTGGTGTATTTCGAGACACTTAATTTGTTAATGCAGGCCCTGTTTAATCGCATGCCCCGTCACGATAACAGGCATTGATGGTGATGCCCACCAAGCTAATTACACCACCATCAAATTAAGTAGATATTGCTGTAAACATGGCTTTACATTCAAAATATTGATTGTCCCTCTAATCAACCCTCTGACCAGATATATCACCGAGCTAAGTAAAATGCAGAACGATATCCTAGTCTTAGCCGTTTTACTACCGAAATAGAACAGGTGTAGATCCGCGAAGAGTAGTATATCCTGTCTAGTTCTTGTGACAATGATCAAGCCTTCAGAAAGTAGCATGATGCAATAGTAGACTTCCGAGAACAGTATGCAGCTTGATATTCATATTCGGATCTGAGAATTGGCCATTCGATACGGAATATATCTGGTGGAAGCTTGTGTGGCAAGGCCTAGTGCTTCATTCTACTTTTAGTAGTCATAAAATTCGACCGTGACCGAGTTGTTGTTACACGCTAACATGCTGTGGAAATTGATGTATCATGCAACTGTAATAATAATGAATGTCGTAAAAGGCCAACATTTTATCAGATAAAAGAAGCATATCTGATGGTTGGTTTTGAGGTTGAAGGTAGTTATTATTTCCGTTTGGTAATCCCCATATTTATTTTTTCTGTATTTGTTTTTCTACCATTATTATTTCATTCTCTTCCTTCTTGATCCTTTCATGCCCCTTTATTTTAATTATTATTTTGAGTTCGGATGGCCTGAATCCAGGGCTGTAGATCACTAACTGTAAATAGTAGCGCTTGTGATGATATAAGGCTGATGCAGGGCTTGGGATTCGAGCATAACGCAACCAAACTCAGCTCCTCACCAATATCATCTCATCCTGCTCGCTTCTTCCACCAGACACTCTGGGGAAAAACTCGAAACAGGTTTCAATTTGTGTCTATTTGTTTCCGGCCCAGCGAATTGCCTTTTCTAACTCACCTAGTGACCAAATCGTCTACTTTTTGGCGTTCATAATAACTCTGACATGAATGCTCTCAAGGAATGCTTACTGTCCAAGCCCTGATATTAACGCGCAAATTACCAATCCCTCAACCATATAACAGGCCGCTGAGCTTCGGGAGCTAAGTAGCACAGATATACCGAACGCCGAGTGGGCGCATCATTGATGTCCGCCTCTCCGGAAAAGGACCCCTTAAAGGCCCCTTACCATCCTTCCCAACCCCGAGAACCAGATGAAGGCACTCCACGCTTGAACTCATCACTTGCTTCCACTCCGTATCAATTGGCGCCAACAGTTACCGGACGTTCGCCCACCGAGTCCTGCAACCCCGCTCTTGCAACGAGCGTGGGTACCTCTGCCGCTACGCACTCCACAGGCCCATCGAACGAACAAATAGCGGACCGGGGATTGACATTGGATGGAGAGGACGAACCACTCAAACTGAGCTCGCAGTCCCCTTCAAATTTCTTGGACATTTCTTTTGTTGGAGCCAGCGGAGACACTCCAGACTGGAACGCATCATACGCTTCCTTCCTGAATCTTGACCACGTTTATGAACATCAGGCGGAGCTGGTTAATGAACAGAGGGAACGAGTGCGCAACCTTGACGGACCATCACAAACCACTCGAGCACCAGTAGCCGTGTCTCCCACCCCTCTGCACACAGCAGCAGCGGGAGCTGTTACGTTTCCCTTCCAAGAGCAACTTACGGCATCCCTTACACCCTCTGTCCCAGGCGCGGTGCCGACTGTCACTACATACCCGTCTCGGGCAACAAAGCGGAAATCAGACTCCCAGCACCCGCTTTCTACAGGGAGAGCAGCTCGCCCCAAGATTGCAACCCACAATCCAGAACAAAGCGCACATAAATCCACTAGCCCTATTGCATTGGACAAGGACCAGCCTCCAATTACTAATCGGATGTCTGCAGCCGCAAATTCACAGCCGCACTCTGGAAGTAGAAGTGGGGGCGGAGTGGATCACAACAAAAGCAGACAAAATAGTAGAGCGAACACTCCGAATGCCAACCAAAATCCCTCCACGTCTGTTCCAGGAGCTTCGAAACAACGGGATTCTTCAGAAAAGGGCAAAACTTGCATTCTTCCTCCTGAAAAGGTCTTTCCCATTCAGATAGGCTCCGAACTGTTCAGACTGTCCGGTTCCTCGATTTCTTCTGATGGTTAGTCCAGAAACTCCGCTATATACCCTTTTTCAAGACCTGTATGAACTAAAAATCTTAGAGCACCCTCATATTTTTCCCATTTTTTTGAGGAGCAGTTGCGTCACAATGAAGATGGGGCGGCAGTGCGGACGTTATACATCGATCGCGACCCTGCCAATTTTCGAGATATATTAAGGCATCTTCAAGGTTTGTTGATTTTCCTACCCTGGGAGCCTATGAACATTAGAACCAAACCTTGGATTACATCCATCTCACTTGACCCAGCTGACAATAACCCTTCAAACCCAAGGTTACTATGTGAGACCACGAGATGGATCCCATCTTGTGAAGTTGTTCGCAGATGCTCAATTTTACAGCCGTATGTTGTCATACCAGTGTCCAATATTTTTTTATCAAGGCATTCTTCTCCTGACTTCCCCCAATTAGTGCCGCGCTTGATCTCTCAATTATTTGAGTCTGAGATATTCATACAAATCGGAGACCGGCATTTCCAAATTCCTCGCGATATTTTCTCGGGTCCTGGTGATTCTCCGAACTTCTTCTCGCTCGCATTTGCCATATTTTTCACTACTCCCAGAGAGGTGTTCGAACGCCCAAACCTCTTGCGTCCACCAGCTATCACCCCGCCCGTAGTGCCCAACCGGTCAGCTGAAGTGTTTGCCGAACTCCTACATATGCTGAAGGGATACTCTATCCATATAAGGAACGAAGAACACCGTGCAGAATTACTGCGTGATTGCCGCTATTTCCACCTTCGAGGGCTCGAGCAAAAGCTCATTCCCCATGCAATCAGCTATAACTTGCTGCGGCAGAAGTCAGAGATCGTGATTCGGCTGGAGGACATCCGCCAATCGGGTGTTCAGTTTGTGAGCGACGTCTCACCGTCGGACAGAGCTGCTTCTGGAGGATGGGTCCATTATTCTCGTCCTTTCGTGGACGACACATCTTACGAGCTAATAGTCGAGATCGGGGATGAAAATACAATTATTGACCTAAATTCTATGCGCGCTGATTTCTTCGGCTTAGCAAAGGCGAGGGTATCGAGTCTCTTCCAAGTCATAGCTAATAAAATGAATCTCCCAACGGTTGCCCCTCTAGGATTATTGATGAAATCGGGCGGCTTCAGCAAGCAGCCTCCTAGCCCAAGCCATACGCCCTTGAGCGAAGACCAAGTCAAGATCCGAATAGACTCTGATGCGGACATCATCCTCGACGGAGAGCCATACATTACTGACTGGAGTGAGTTCAAAGGTACGGTGTGTGCCACACCAGGTGACACGGGATTCGTTCCCGGTACCCCTGGTTCCAACAATTGTGGTAGGAACCCACGCCTCCATCCAGCCCCCACCCATTACAGAGAAAAATCAACCATCATTATCGGATACAAGTGCTGACATGTCAAACCAAACATCTCAGCGGCAAGCGAGAATGCAACACAATCGCTGTCTGTTACAGGGCCACGCTCCCGGTGCAACTCCCCGTCACCTTTGCCATTCGGCAAGCCAGACGCACCTCGATCGCAGAATAGCCAAGGGACAGCCAAACGCAAGAGACTGGATAGCAAAGATGACCATGGAGAATGGGTTGTGCAAAAGGGGCAGTGGAAACTTCGCTTACAGGCTAATCAGGAGACTGCAAATGGACGAATGGAGATTGTGTTTGTTGCAATCAAGCTACATGCTCTCAGTGGACAACGGGTACGGAATGCGAAACGGGGATTTTTAAGTGAATAATGAAGCCTTGGGAGCGGTGAAGATCTCATGGTTGCTTCAAGTTTGTAAATTTTTTTCCCCTAGGCTATAAATAATCATCTTGGCTGCATATGTATATAATAACCGACATGGTACGGGACATCCACTAGACATAGGGTAGTGAGTGATGATGCAACAGCTAGTGCGAGTGTTTGGATATCTACTATTAATCCCTTTTTATACGATAGCAAACAAAAAGAAATATAAATGACACTCGTTTTGTTCTCCTCTCTATGCCCCTACCCAGGCAGGTATCTATCCAATTTCCCCTTATCCATATTTCCAAGTTTTCCTTTGGCCCCCCTAACTGGCTGCATCAGACTGCCAAGATCCGTAACCTTGGCATGTAACAGTGAATCGTAGCCATACCAGAATCTGCTGCTCCAACTAGGGTTCCCGCCAACCACAGCCGCCAATCCCACAGAATAAATTACCACTAGGCCCTCGGGCTCCGTCAGCCATACGCTATCATACACTATCTTTCGCCCTTGGTATTTCGCTGCTGGCCTGGTCCTGACTGGTCCTTCGATCTCCTCCTCCATGCCTAACCACCCCTACCCAAGGCTGGGCTAATAAACCACTCCAAGAGAGGCAGTTGGTTCTTCCTCGCTCTTGAATGTTTGCTCTCTTACATCAGTTAAATGTCTGGCTGATTCTGCACCTTTTCTACATCATACTGATACAGCCCATCCTTTTAATAGCATCCTCATCACCTACTATTATCTTCCTATCTAACTTACTGCGGCGATAGGATTACGCAGACAATGTCAACTACATTGTCCTCTCAAACTCAAACAAACAATCCCACCCGTTCAACTCAAGTCCCTTCGCCTGTGCACTCTACCACTGTCACACCAGCAAACAATTCCCCCACCTCCCCCCGACTGCAGAACGCTCAGCTACATCAACTGCATCTGCAATCGCGCCAGCTACGTCCCCCAAAATCTCCGTTATACGTTCCCGCTGTGCTCCGGCCCACAGAGCGCGCAACAAAACTTGTTCCTCTCACCCCGCCACGCAGCGTTCATGGCTCCTTAGACAGCCTAGATGACCAGCCGGAGAGTGCCGGCCCCATTACCCGGAGGTCAACCTTCGAAAGTGTCAAAAGCGCTGTGAGCAAACGTGCTGAGGATGAATGGCTAAAGGATGAGAATCTGGGAGAGGTGACCGGATCACCCAGCAGGGAGCATTGGAAGGTAATTAATTGGGATCCTAACTACTGTTTTCCTTCCGCACACATAATCTCCGTGATGAAACTCATTATGTGAACTTTTTTTTTGTCCATTTTCTCCCCCTCTCCCCATTAGAAGCAGGCTGACAAATGTTTCCCCCTGTCTTACAGGCGGATTCCGCATCCCCTAGTTGTGATTCACCCACTTGCCGCTCTTTTTTTGGCCTCTTTCTTCGTCGACACCATTGCCGACACTGTGGACATGTCTTCTGCTCTTCGCATACTCCCCACATCGTTCCCCTAGACCAAAATGCCCGCTTCCATCCTGATGGGATCCCCTCGCGTGCTTGCGATCTCTGCTGGAATGCCTACACCCACTGGGATAAAGCTCGCACAACACGACTTAACGAAATACAACAAGATCTTGCCTCTAATGTAGAAGATATGCAAGATAGAAATTCATCGTCTGCCAGGACTATGACAGCTAACGGTTCCAACTACGCCGCCACCGCTGCTGCCACTCGTCCGGGCGGTTTACCCTCATCAATCAGCCAAGATGGCCTCGTTGCTAGCAGCGTCCCGAGAGACTGGAGCTGGAGCACATTCTGACTGCCCATAATATTGGCCTCCTTCTTTTCTTTTTTCGTTTTCATTTGGCGTTATTTAGCGTTACATTTCCTGCGCATCTTTTTCATGAATATCGGGTTATTTTACCAGCTTAATCACACCTCATCCTTCTTACCCTCCCCCACCGAACGAATACTTTAACGCCGATTTACCGCCTGACTTTGCGCTCCCAGTTTTTCACAAGCTTATTATTATTTTGGTCTTTATCTTTTCTCGGGATTCGTCGTGAATATTGTTTCTCTCACCTGGTATCTTCTAGATTTCTCCTGTTTCCATACTGGTGCTCGCTCCAATAGACGGCTGTGGCGCATTCTGTTATGGGTATCTTTCATATATCTTACTCATTTTTTTACTTGTTATTATCCTATCTCTTTTCTCGTTGCGTTTGCTTTTGTTATATATTTCTGTTCGCCTGGCATAATGTTCCCTGCATGTCTTCGGTTTGAGAGATGGGTTATGTCGTCCATTAGCATTATATAATATTTCAGTCGAACCACGATTACCTTTTTAACATAAATAATCTTTTTAGATCGTGGATATTGAAGGGGTATTACCAATCAACGAGCCATTGCAAACTTAGCATGCTTGCTCCAGATGAAATTTTATAAAATATGTGCAGCCAATTCATCATCTCATGTTTATATATATTCTATCTGCCATCTCGATTATTCTGACGGCACATCTAACGTCTTCCACATACCAACATGATCCATCCCTTCTTCCACCCACATCCCCATGCTCGTATCTGTCACAAACCCAAGGCGCGCATACATCTTCTCAACAGTCACTTGGGCATGGACTGATACATCACCAGACCACGGCTTGTCCTCACATTCCTGCAGCTCCCCTCGATGTTCCGCTGCCCAGTTCAAAGCGGTGTCTACCAGGACACGCGCAAGGCCCGCGCCGCGATACTGCTGCAGCAGCGCTACTCTCGATAAGGCCACATATGGTTTGTCTAATTTATGTTCATTAGGTGCATGTGGTGGTGGAATGAGTCGAAGAGTGCCGATGGGGACACGATTGTCAGGGTCTGTTGTAGTAATGTATAGAACCCAATGCCAGCTCCTCGCGTCATTGTCGTCCATTTCATTCTCCAGTTTGCAATGCTGTTCATCTACAAAAACTACTGTGCGCACGTGCATGGCATCGTTGAAAATTGGGGGGTTGCTGGCTGGCGCGGGGTTGGATGGAGTTGGTCGCGTGAGGATTTGGCGTGGGGGTGGGAGGAGGGAGGTCGTGAATTGGGCGGTTGGGCCCATTGTGCGTTTGTGGCTTATGTGGCTGGATTGCTGGATGTCCCAATGTCTGCCTGATGTGAGCCTGCGACACTTGCTGTGAAATATTGAGTGGTCGGCGGGGGGGAGGGAGTCTGACAGATAGGGTTCTGCTCACGCGACACTGGACTAGGAAATGAAAAACTGAACGCGATAGTATAGATTAACGGGCGCTGGGTTGATGAACTTTAACATTCATAGGATGCAACTGACATCTTGACCCCTCTACGTCCGTACAGCTAAGGCAGTTAGTTAATGGCGGTGTGGATTGCCCTCCCCACGATTGCACCAATTTTTGAAAGCTGATATAACTTAGTTAAGTTTACTAGTTAGTTAACTAAGGAATTGATTGCTGACTAACCTGATGAACACTAAGATGAATTAGAATTAGCGTGTTAAACCACGCGACATCCCGAGGTTCTGCGGCTAATTTAAAGTTTCCTTAATTGAGATTAGTGTTTCCGAGTTCGTGGCTGAGGCTTAAAATTAAGCAAACTGAGCAAACAGCACTGGTGGAAGAAATACTAGTATCCAACACTAAAAGCGCCAACACGACACGATTTGGGTGATGTGTGCACACATACATCGCCTGGGTCATATATAAACAGACTGCAATGTCATTATACTTAGACGCGGTATCCATTCTCGATGGCGGCTCTGGCGATGGCGGCTCTTTCAAATCCCGCGTCTACAGCTCAAAGCTGAAATCATCCCCCACTCAAGTTTATGCACTGGTAACTGAGACAGCGAAATGGGACATTTTGCTCAAGGAGGTGGTTGAGAATGCCGGTTTCCTTCCTCTTGAACCAAAGGTCAGCTCGTCACGCCATTTTGTTTAGTTTTTTGAAAATGAAAAGGCACTCAAATGGACGAAACTAACTCCCACCGGTGGTTTTGAAAAGTATTTTTTAGCTTACACCCCTACTGTCGATCCTCCTTGCCCACGATTTGTTATTAGCAAAAAGAGGCATTGCCGCGCCGTCAAACCATCCCTTGCGCCTGGCAGTTGAAAGACACAAAGCCCGGATAAAAGCCGAGTTCGTCAAATCTCGCGTACGACGGCGATGCGCCTCCATTGAAGAACTGAAAGAGCTTATCGCGAGGGAAAAAACCCTTTCTGGAGAGACAAACATCGCATTCATACCTCCCAGATGGGTTAGGATAAACAATGTTGTGACAACCGTTGAAGAAGAGTTGAAGACAACATTTTCTTCCTACAAGCCTGTTCACTCTCTAGTGGAGTTATCAGCCTCAAGGCCACAATCATACTACCAAGACCCTCATATCCCGGACCTTTTAGCTGTGCCGCAAAATGCAGAACTGACGTCATCAACGGCATACAAAAAGGGGATGATAATACTACAGGACAAAGCATCGTGCTTTCCAGCGTATTTGCTGATTGGTAGCAATGCGGAACAATGGAATGGGGACTTGATGGACGCCTGTGCTGCGCCTGGGAATAAGACAACCCATCTTGCCTCTTTATTGTGTTCAGGTTCAGAACCTCATGGTGGCAGCGGGGATGGCTCAGTTCAAAAGCGGTCCAAGATATTTTCATGCGACGCTTCGCAAAGCCGGTCCAAAATTCTACAGCGGATGGTGAATATTGCTGGGGCTGATGAGATGGTGTCTGTCCTGCCTGGTCAAGATTTTCTTGCCTTATCTCCCGATGACAAACGGTTCCGAAATGTCACCGGCCTGCTTCTTGACCCTAGTTGTTCAGGGAGTGGCATAGTTGGAAGAGATGATATTCCTCGTTTAACTTTACCTCTTGCACGCGATCCTAATGCCCAGAGTAAGAAACGGAAGCGCCCTGCCCCTGCATCCGCACCCACGGCTCCAGATGCGGAGCCTGCGGCTGCCAAACATGAACAAACGGCTGATATCGATCATGACCGCCTTAACAAGTTGTCTAACCTCCAAACACGCATCATTGAGCACGCGTTCAGTTTCCCAGCGGCCACTCGGGTTACATATAGCACCTGCTCTATACATGCACAGGAGAATGAGGTCGTTGTTTCGCGTGTGCTGAAGTCACTTGTAGCACAGCGGCGTGGGTGGAGGATTCTGCCAAGAAATGAACAGGTTGAAGGGCTGCGAAATTGGGAACATCGGGGCATAAATCCGGAAGAAGCAGGGAATGGAGCAATGGAAAGCTGGGATTTGGCCGAGACGGAAAGAGAAGGGTGCTTGCGGTGTTGGCCAAGTGATGATGATGGCACTGGAGGTTTCTTTGTTGCGGGATTTGTTCGGGATAGTAGCTTCGAGGGTGATGATGACACTGCAGATACGGTACTCGCAGACAGGGGCAGAAATATTGAAGAAGACAATGAATATGACATTCAGTTGGATGGGGAATCAGAATGGGAAGGGTTTGGGTCGGATTAGCTATTCAGACGATAAATAATATTCAGCCGGTTTTCAGCTATAACCTTGGAAGGCCAAACTGTGTCTTTACTAAGCGCGTTAAATAGGCATGTATTTTTCGGCAATCAGCTACAAACAGTCTGTAGGCGTATTGGCATTCGCGATCTTCTTGCCTGCTTTGTATGCAAATACTCGGTATCTCTCAGAGCGAATTAAGGCTCGCTGACCCACCTGACCTCCACCGCTACCCAGGATCTGTATCACATGACCACAATGCGTCGTCAACCTTCCAAGGCTTCTCACAAAGACCAACATCCATGATGTGACACTCCGGCTTAGATTTCGGTGGTACCAGATAATTTCAGCGCCAGATATACGGCCACAGGTGTCTGTTGTAAATATATTCTTTTCTACGTCATGATTCTACCGCAGTTACTGTCGCAACCTTGTTAAAGCAAGTGGGCTTGGGAGCATCCGTTCTAGGATCGATTTCATGACGGCGATGCGCTGTGCTCACTGATTGTTTCATCCGGAATTGAGTGAAGACCATGTACCATCTAGCGAAGTCGATTTATTTCTACGCTACGAGTAAAGAGGGTATGCTTTTGCCCGCGGCGTTGCGCTTTAATTACCTTTATCTCTTACCTTCCAAATATACCATAATTTTCATCGTCGAATTCCACGATCACTATTAACTTCCCAACAATGCAGAATATTCCGTTCTACTCCTCGGCCTAGATAATGCTGGCAAAACTACACTGCTAAACCAGATAAAAGCCCTGTTTCTCCCCACCGATCCAAACAACGCCGCACCGCAACCCATATCCGGAAAAACTGTGCCAACTGTCGGCCAAAATGTCGCAACCATCCCGCTACCAGACATGTACCTGAAAATATGGGATGTAGGCGGACAGATATCCATGCGCGGCCTCTGGCAAAGTTACTATTCGAGCTGCCATGCCATTATCTTCGTTGTAGATAGCGCAGATGTGGGCGAAGATGCTGACGTTTCACGCCTTGCTCCGACGGGACAAAAAGGAGGGCCAAACACCTCGTCGAGCGCCAATGGGCCTTCTGGTGCGATTACGGAACCTATGAGCGCCATTGACCCCCGGGGCGAGTTTGGGAGATTGGATGAATGTCGGGAGGTTCTTGAGTCGGTGCTGCAAAATGCGGAGACAGTGGGGGTACCGATTTTGGTGTTGGCCAATAAACAGGATAGAGAGGACTGCGTGGAGGTGGTAAGGATCAAGGAAGGGTTTGTGAGGAAGGTGTTTGAGGGCGAGGAGGGAGGCGGGGTACGAGATAGTCGAGTTTTGCCGGTCAGTGCGCTGATGGGGAGCGGTGTCAGCGAGGCGGTGGAATGGGTTCGCAGCCGGGTGAAGTGGAATAAGGAAGGGAGACCTCCTGTCATGAGATAAAATGAAATAGCCGCAATTTTCTTATTTGTCGTTTATTGTCTGGAATAGCCATATACCCGTTCTTGATGTGGGATCTCCTGTGTTTCTTTTTTTCAGCTTGGGTGGGCGTTTATCATCAGATTCTATACTTTTTCTTCGTAAATTTCGTCTTCGGGATTTTCTCTAGGCTTTTCTGCAACTCGTAGTAGTTCTACTGTCCAGTTCAATTACGTACATCGTTCGCTGCTATCTATAATACACCCGGTATCGCCCAAAATTTCTCTTGAAATAATAAACACAGCAATTCCGTCAAGGGTTGATAACCATCTCTTGACTTGTTGTGTTGCAAGTAGTCGGGCCTTTTAGCCAAAGCTAAATATGTACCCTTGGTGGCATAATTTATTAGGCCGCCGCAGTTAACTCATTGTTCGAATCCTACCCGTTCCGGTCGCTCAGCGTATATCTAAACACAACGGAACGACGAGTTCAGTATGGATCCGATCAGGCCGCGATTATGCATCGGAGTATAGGGCTTTTCACGAGACGAGTTCCAGAAGGGTGAGTATTCAATTTCCATGGATAAACTGACATGATTAGTATATCGCTCTTGGTCGCCCCCCGCGGCCCCTGGATTCTCGGTGAATGGAGGATGAGTCGATTTCGTGAGACTCAGTGGTCCCGACAGCCGGTTTCCTTGGCCAGCTTCTCGCAATATCAATATTGCTGCGGGGGAACCATATTTCCAGGAAAACATAAAGCAAAAAGTCTATGACAACGCAGAGACAAAACAGTTTCCCTGCCCATATGCCACAGCCGTAGTAGCGTTTTAATCGATCGATGAGGGCAAAACTGTGTATCCGGCCCCTTGTTGCAGTCCAACCTTGTCCGGGAAAGTAACCGTAGAATTCCTGCTCACTAATAGCGCCACATATTCCGTTATAGACACGTTCGGTTCGCCGGGCGACATCCGTCCACGAATACATCATACGTACTTGTTCATGGAACTTGTCAGTGCGGACTCTGTTCGACCGGAGAGCCGCAATTGCTTTTCCAGTCGCCTGAACAAGGTCATCTTCTTCTGGCTTAGCAAATGTGGTCATATGCTGCGGTAACACCTCTGGAATACCTCCAACGCGGGTACAAACAACATATAGCCCACAGCTGGCGGCTTCCACAATTACTGTTCCGAATGCTTCTGTCAAACTCGGGTGTAGATAGATATGTCCCCGCACCATCACATCGCGGACTTCCTCATGGCGAACAGCTCCAATGAATTCCACCTTGTCTTGGAGGACTTTCCGTTCCAGCATTTGCTCCAGGTCAATTGCCTTGGGCCCTGAACCAGCAATAATGAAGCGCACATTCGGATGAGAAGCTAGAATTCTTGGTATCGCCGCAATTAAGAGATCCGTTCCTTTGTTATAAAAAAGCCGTGATATAACAACAATCGTGATAATATCATCCGGGGCTAGTAGTGGTCGCGGCACAGTTACAGAGTCCGAGCCAGTCCTTGATACCGGGTCATTTCCATGGGTGGTATGCGACAAGGGTCGAAAATTCTCGGCGACTACAGCGTTAGGGATGACTGACACCATCAATGGGTCGAGCGAAGCGCGAAGAACAGTATTCTCCTTACTATATGACACCAATCAGCATTCGCGGTTTCCAGTTCTGCTCCCAAAGAATTCATTTGCTTACCAGGTATGGCTGACGCAAATAACATGATCTACATCGCTCAGTGTGAACTTCAAGAGCTTGTTTGTCAGAATTGAACCCGCATCTGCGAAACCAAACAAGGAATGGTCCGTAAAAACGGTACGCAAGCCCATGGTTCGCGCGTGGAGGATAGCTTCATGGCAAAAGCTGCTCAAACTTTGATGGCCATGCACAATTTCAATCTGTTCGCGTATTATGATGTTACGAAAGATAGGGAAGAAGGAGAAGACGGTGGGCATAGTCGATTCGCGGTAAATAACGAAGAAGGGGACATGATAGACTTTGAGTCCATTAGTGAGATATCGCACTCCGGTCCGGCCCTTGTAGGCATGAGTGACAATGATGACTTTATGACCTCTGTCAATTAATTTCTATAACGCACGTGAGTACTTAAGGGAACAGTAGAAATGGGGCCTTGTGGTTCGTTATATGGTACTCTACTGACCGATGAAAGCTGGTAGATGTGACTTTCCACTCCTCCTAGCTATTTGTTAACCATGCACTGCACATAGATACCCATTCATTTTACCCTACCAGGCTGGGGGAAGAAAAAGTCGCTGATCATACTGCTCCATCGTTAGTATATTCCATCATTCAGGGGGTTCTTCGGGTTCTTGGGTTCTCAGGGCAAAATATCGGAACTCACGCAATATTGTATGGCATTTTGGCGACGTTGACAGGCTCCTCCGCCACACATCCAAGACATTCATGGTTTGCAGAATGCACCCATGGTTTTTCAAAAACTGTGCCTAACGATGAAAGTAAAAGAGACGTTGAAGATGTTGCAGTTAAGAAATGGGAAAAAGAAACGTCCATCGCGTTGGAAGGGGATAGGCGGGATTGAAGGCGGTGAGTTTTTTTGCCAATATCAGACAAATTTCTTTTGGCAGAGCGGACATTCAACCTCAAGGTTTGTTCCGCCAAACCGCCCGGCGCCGGACACGAAACCATATTATGGCTGCTTCATTCTACTCTCGATATATTCCTCCCAGGAATGGTTCGCTATCAAAATCCGCTGATAGCTTAGTGTCCCCAGCAGGCTCTGAAATACGGAAGAGAAAATCTGCACCCGCCGACGATGATTCAATCCCGCCATCCAGTCCGTCCAAGAAGACAAGGAAGCACGAAAGGAACAAAATTCCGGAAGCTTCCGTCACGGTCACACAATCTCAGAAAGACACAGCTAGACGGCGCGACGCAAATTCGGACCCCCATTCGAAAGCAGAGAGTGGTATTTCTCCGCTCGCAGCAGAAGAGCAGGATCAGATACAACCCAGCCACAATTCGCCGGAAAGACAGAAACAAAAGAAGGGCCCAAGAACGGACAGCCATAGAATACCGGCACCTAACAGCGCAGCTGAAAAGCCTACGGATTCAGTAGAAGTACCAGATCAAAGTACGAGCGTTGTTCGTGATGAAAAGCTATCAAGGACGAAAGGCGGTAAAAAAAGAAAGTTGGGTCGGGAAGGTGATAGATCGAATAAAACTGGGCCAGAAAAACATGCCGGGATTCTGTCCAAGTTCGAGAAGTCTAAATCGAAAGCCCGATCCGCAGCTTCTGGAACCGATGAATCAAACGCTGTCGATGGCGAAGAGGATATCACTCCTCATGGGCTTGAGCCACTCCCCCAGCCAGCCCCTGCGCCAGTGGATCTGGAGGTCCCGACATACTCTACCCTTCCTGCCTGGCTTACCCAACCTTTCACTGCCACCGCCTCCTTACAGCAAAACTTCTCAGACCTAGGAGTAAACGAAAACCTTGTTCCAATTCTTGAGAAACATGGATATACTGAGGCCTTTCCCATCCAGGCAGCCGTTTTGGAATTACTTCGAAACGGAGAAAATCGACATTCAGGTGATATTTGTATATCTGCCGCCACAGGTTCTGGGAAAACTCTGGCATATGCTCTCCCGTTAGTCGCAGATATTGAACCGTTATCCATTCCTAAATTGCGGGGGCTAGTCGTTGTGCCGACAAGGGAGCTTGTTAAACAGGCTCGGGATGCTTGTGAGCTCTGTGCCACTGGTACGGGCCTCCGGATCGGAACAGCTGTTGGTACTGCCTCATTAAAAGAAGAACAAGCGTTATTAATTAAACACGATCAAATCTATTCTCCTGCTACCGATCAAATAGAGAACAAACAGCAGATGACGGCTGACTCTTGGACTTCCTTCAACCTTCAGAAGTATATCATTGAAGCGGAAAGCTCTCACACTGCGCTTCCCAATCATATTGCAACCCCGTCACCTACCATTGACATATTAATATGTACACCAGGCCGACTTGTTGACCATATCCGATCTACTAAAGGATTCACATTGGATCATTTAGAGTGGCTGGTAATTGATGAAGCTGATCGCCTGCTCAACGAAAGTTTTCAAGAGTGGGTTGAAGTTGTGATTCCAGCCCTAGAGAGGGCCAGAACTGATGCCAATGGCAGAAGTGGGAGGATTCTAAAAGAATTGGCCTGGCATATCCATAAACCACAACTTCAAAAAATAATCCTCAGCGCGACTATGACAAAGGACGTCGCGAAACTTAATTCTTTGCGATTACAAAATCCAAAACTTGTTATTCCCGACACTCCTAGAATCGGCGATACTGGGTCTCTCCCTTCGGAATGGAATGCGGATATCATGCAGAAAGGCGATCATGCATTCACTCTGCCTTCAACTCTGAGTGAAATGTTTGTTCCAGTGGGTGATGGTGCCGATAAGCCGATTTACCTCCTTACTCTACTACTCTCCTATTTTAAAGTGGATGGCGGCAACGTCTTTCCGCGACGACGATCACATTCAATCACATCAGACTCAGATTCCACCAGCTCATCTTCAATTTCATCGGACGATAGTTCGTCTGACGAATCATCAGCACTCTCAAATATCTCTTCTGATACCGATAGCCCAGACGAGTCAGTCGCCCACGACAAAAATCCTAAACCGGTCGGGTCGTCAGCATCTTCCGTTTTGGTTTTTACAAAATCTTCCGAGTCAGCATCAAGATTATCTCGTCTGCTCGCACTCATGTACCCACCATTTTCCCAGCGTATCGGGACTTTGACAAAGTCAAACAAGTCTAGCACTTCACGGAAAACACTCTCTGCATATCGCAACGGCAAGCTATCAATAATCATCGCTACTGACCGTGCCTCTCGCGGTCTGGACTTACCGGCTCTCACGCATGTCGTTAGCTATGACGTCCCAACCAGCCTAACGTCATATATTCATCGCGTCGGCCGAACAGCTCGTGCGGGCCGACCCGGGTCAGCGTGGACACTAGTTGCGCACAGGGAAGGTAGATGGTTTGCTAATGAGATCGTCAAGCGCCCCGAATTGACTGTGGCAAGGGCGGGAAATGTAGAAAAGGTCTCTGTCAAACTTGGTGAAGAAGGTGCTGATGTCAAAAAGAAGTATGCCGATGCTTTGGGAGAATTACAGGCAGAAGTAGAAGAGGATCGGACCAAGAACAGGAAATCACAGAAACCCAGGGTTGGTTGATGCTTCAGACGCCCTGTATATCCTAAATTCATTCTAAGGGCTCATGGATTATGTTAAAAGTGCCTGCTAACTCTATCATTGTTTTATATTTCCTGCCATTTCGTTCTTGGCTAGCTCCCACAAACTATATTAGAGCAAAACTCAATTTAAAGAACATGTTCTTTTTCAATATTTCTATCAAGAAACTCCCAGTTCTACAGTAGAAACTTAAAGGAGTCAGGAAATATGTGTTGGCTAGCTAATATATAGCATGGCAAGTCGCTTTTCTGATGATCTGAAGCTGAATGCTCAATAGCTCAACACATATATATGAAATAACGGTATGGAGCCAGATGACCTATACCAGAAGCCTCATATTATGGCTCTATTTTTTTGAGTTTGAAGTTTACCACTGATTTTACACCTGATAACAGGCACGAGCAAACAACAATTGACATTAAACCAAAGGACTACAGATTAACCCCCTAGTGAGTTATAGTTACTATTTTCCCACATTAACAATCCATCCACTCACGGATCAGATAGAATTTTTATGAACATTGTGTATAAACATTTCATTGAATTTGTGATAATTATTTCATAATATTTTGTGATGCTTATCACCGGGGCGTCTAGTCTCAGTCAGGGACAGAAATGGCAATTGAGGATATTTGAACACCCAAAAGGCGCCGGATTCGCGGATTCAAACTATAAAAGTCGGAGGGGATAGGACAGGTTGGAGTGAGCCCCCATTAGGTGTAGAGAGGAGGTCGGTAGAGGGGAACAGTGAAGCGGGAATGACAGTGCCTGGGGAGTACAGAAGAGGCGTATGGGGCCAGTTCAGAATAAATAGAAGAGTAAGTAGGGCAAACTATAAGGAGTTTTTAAAACATTAAGGTATACATAAGCTAGTATCATACCGACTCGCAAAACGTGTAAATAATGGTTTCGAAAGAAGATCGTCTCATATCATTTCCACATGATCGATCCATGATTCTTAGACATGTTTTTATAAAGGTGCAAAATGAGAAGAAAAAATGGAAAATAAAATCAAATCACCGCAGCATTTACATCGGAATATTCCCTGAAGAACGGAGTCATAGCAACGTAAAGGCTATTGCAAGAACCGTCATAACCGATACTGAGTATTTTGAGAGAGGAATGTTGACGACATTCGCGGCACCTGGGAATTCGGTCGGAGGGGATTGAGTAGGTCCCCATCCTGGCGGACCCGAACCTGATGCTGGAGGTTGACCAGTGGGAGAGGGCGGGGACTCTCCACCTCCGCCTCCGCCTCCACCTGGCGTTGTAGGGACATTCGACGGTGTAGGACTATTTGATTCGGAAGGGCTATCCGATTCTGTTGGACTTTCGCTTGGTTCATCTGTGGTGGGACTTGGGGTGCTTGTTGACATAATTGTTTGCGATGGGCTGTCGGAGGAGTCGGATTGCGTGGTCTCACTAGGCGGCGGGGTTGTGGGTGCTTCGGTTGAGCTGGTTTCCGATGGGGTTTGTGATGGCGTTGCAGGGGGTGTGGTCGTGCTTTGCGCTGGGGGGGAAGAAGTTTCGGTCGGTTGGTCCGCACAAATATTAAGAGCTAACTCGAAACCCTCAAGCTGTACTATAATTTCAAGAGGGTTCGGCTCATTTGCAAATTCCCCAATACAAATTGCGCAAAACCCTAAGTGTTCTTGGAACTTTGAGCCTAAAAGGCAAAGAATACTCGTGTCTAACCCTTGTTGGCTCTCTTGGTAGGCATTATTGCATTCATCAAAACAAACAGGGGGAGCCCGGACCGTGATTTGCCTTTCAGTGAGTGCCCGCCTTCCATATAGAGGCGGCCCAGTCTCATATGAGGAGTTCGGGAACTCGAAGATATCAAGGTCGAGGCCGAATGTTCGAGGATCAAGGCTGTAGTAGTGGTCTGAGAGCACCCATTTGCCAGTTTCATTCGATACACCCGGCTTTCCCCAATACTGCGGGATAATGGGCGCATTCGGTATACATTCTTCTGGGCTACAAAAGTACTTCTCCGCTGGAAGGCCAATTTCGGCGTTGCAATTTCCGTTCTCCTTGCGGTGATAGGGTTTGCACAACTGGCCTGGCGGACAGCCCCAGCGATAATTCGTTGGGTATGGAGCAGAGGGTGTAAAAGTAGGATTCACTGTAAGCGATGGACATGGAGTAACATTGTGCGTGACAGTATTCGTCACTGTGCCAGTAGTACCGCTATCTGGAAGAGTTATTATGGAAGTAACGGTCTCGCCGGGAGCAGTTGTGGTGGTGGTTGTCACAATCGTGGATCCAGGTAATGTGGTCACTGTGGTTTCAGTTGTAGTTGTAGGGACGGTGGTCACGGTAGTTTCAGTTGTAGTCGTAGGAACTGTGGTCACGGTAGTTTCGGTTGTAGTTGTAGGAACTGTGGTCACGGTAGTTTCGGTTGTAGTTGTAGGGACTGTGATGGTACGATTCTCAGTCACTGTATCCGTGACTGTTATGGTAATTGGATATCCAGGGGGGGGGCAGGTCCGCGTATGACGCTTGATGACATGAGTATTAGTTCGACATCCAAGTCAAGTTGGTGGTGGCAAAATGAATCCTTACATCACACCATGAGATAAGTATAGCTGCGTCAATGTCTATTAAAGCAGGGTGACCTGACGTCCCGCCGGGACCAGTTGAAGGCTGATCACCTATATTGAGCCCTAATTTAATCCCAACGTGGTCATCATTCTGGGCGTTTGCTGGCAGTAAATACCCAGAGCTCCAGATTAAAGCTGAGAGGAGTAGAGTCATGACGAACGCCAATATCGATAGCCGAAACAGATGACGAAAATTCAAGGGCCAACCAGGGCTGTTCCCCGCGAGCGGAACGAGAGGGGTAGTTTAACTATGCAAATCCTTTAACCAAAATTCATAAAGCGCGAGACAAAGGAGGTGGAAACATTAAATGGGTGGATATATGGTGTTATATGATTCTTTTCCAAATGTGTCATGAATTGGGGAAGAAACTAGTGCTATGAATTGGGCAGGCGGGGCGAGCACCTGGGTAGAAATAAGAACAAAAGCCTAATTTTCTAGTTGAACAGCAGAGGCAAGAAACTGAGCTAGATCACGAAATCCCTGCCCAGGGGAACGAGGAATCCAAGGCGGCTGGATAATGTGATATCTGACCAGTCTCGCAAAGGGAGGAATTCTGGTACTTCTCCCGTGAGGAATTCTGTGAAATTCGCGATTTCCAGAGCCAGATCTCGGATGGAATTTGAATGCCACCTTCAGCTGTGGCTAAAAGTTTTGAAGCGGCACTAGCAGGGGTAGGTTATCCCTGCCGGCCTTTGCCTGATAAACATTGGGCTGATCGGATGAGCATTTTGTTAGAACAGCGTGAACTGCCCTGTGGAGAAGGGGGGGTATGGGTTTTCTAATTCATTGCATTCCTCTTCGGGAGAACAGCGGTTGATCTGATTTCGTTTAATGCAAGAGCATCGCCAATAATAACATGGCGCTGATTGGTATTATTGGGAAAAGCATGGTCAAATACACAATAAAAAGAGGGTAAAAACGATTTGACTCGGAACTGTAACAATGAATGGGTGCACGGAGTTGAAAGGCTCTGCTTGGGTGACAGGCGAAAAGGAAATTTTTGGTATGTAAAGATAAGCAGCCAGGAGTTTTTGTGCACGTTAGTGGGCTGGGTGCGGTAGCGGAGGTGCGCCCAGGCTTTAGCTGCAGCATGGCAACCACGGACACGGCGTGGAAACGGCTCCAGCATGAACATCAAAGTTGACCAACACTCCATAGACCGATGGCGAAAAATATGTTCAACAATAATAATGACAACCTTGGTCAGAAAACGAAGGCCTGCCATCGGCGCGCTCTACCAGACCTCACTAGGAGTCAGTCCGCTGTCTGCTGTTGGTTGACCTAATGAAGATTATTGAGGCTGAATTTGAACTCGAAAAGAGTGTATCAGTGCTGGTTCTCTGGTTCTCTGGAGGTTTGATGAAGCCCAGGTCTCGTGACACGGATTCGGGATGCTGTCTAGGGGTATATCACGATCTTGGGATATTGGTGATGCGGCGCAGCAAACCTAAGAACTTTCTTTTTTTTTTTTTTTCAATATTCATGCCACCATGCCCTTGCGATACTGAATGAGGCTAGAGCCGCAGGAGATTTGCACATCTGGGATGAATAAATAATATTGAGCTTTCTTGTTCTACCCTGGCACAAACCGCCATCAAGTATTTCTCAGTGCTGGGAGGAATCCTTTGTTGAGCCTCATCGCTCTGGGTGACGGGAATAGTTGTGACGTGGAGTGGGATGGCCCGGCAATTGCTCGTATTATCCCATCCAACAAAATGGCACCAATAATACGCAGGAAAACAACCAGCTGGCATTTCTTCCAAAATCATGAACTTCGCTAATGATGACAGGGTTTTGACAACCTACAAGGATGGTAGAGAATGGACGAGTACGAGAAAGGATCCATGAATTGACGTTTAAAATACTATTTTTTTTGGCGTTTGGAACAGACGCATGACAGCGGATGAAAGTTGTTGCGACCTGATCAACCGAGGCGATTCTCTACTAAGTTAGTCATCAGATCCATGTTCAGTTAGTTACGATTATTTTGGGTTGGTTAGTTAAATTCTTTGAGCTTTCGATATCGATACCAACCGCCAACTTCCTGCATTTGCTAGCTCCCTTGGGATAGGCTTTCCAGTGCCCGCCATACAGCCCAGGGATCGTCGGATATACCTTATTTGGGATAGCAATTCCGAACTCGAGCATTTGGTTGCCTTGACCTCTGCCCCATCAGAAGGGCAAGGGCACTAGAGTTTGATTCTGGGCGGAAATTCGGCGCTGAGCTATGTAAGTACCCATGTATAGCACATCCATGGATATCCATCTATGCAGTTGTAAATAGCGCATACCCCAGTAGAGTACATACTCGATTGTTACATCCATGTTCGGGCGATAATCCTGCCTTGCCAAGGCCTATCAGACGCGGTCCGCTGTGTTGGCATTCTACCGTATGAGGGGAATAATAGACATCCAACCACATCTCACCCCATCCAGCACTTGTGTTGGGCCCTCACCCTCCAATCGTTTCTGAACCAAGGCTCCAGGTCATACCAAAATATCCTAAGGGCTTAGGCGGGTATGGTACAGGCTGGTTGCTGTCATGGTAATACTGGCCCCAAGATCTAAGAATAGAAGAGCGCAACAAGTTGTTGAAAGCCACCATCATCAGGGAATACATCCTCCCCAGGAAGCATTCATTAACCCATATCGCTGGTCTCTCTTCCACTTCAACCGCCATGAAAAATGTTCCTTCATGAGTCAATGACTGAGGAATGCTACGCCGTATCGAATTCTATCCTCGATTGATTCGCGGATACCACCCAATGTCTGATCCCAGCAATTGCATGCAGAGCATCCGTTGGCCAGAACGTCTTTAGAAGGGGCCCTTTCCCCGCATTGGTACGAGATCTCTACCAACCCCCAGCTCCGTGCATCGTGACTGAGGAAAAATGGAGGGCTTCAGCTTGGATCACCACCCTTCCAAAAAATAAGTCAATACTCCCCGCCCCAGTGATTATTCTTATAATCATTCATACATCTTTCCCCTCCTGCAAACTGCAGGAACCCCCAATCTAGGCCTGAAAATTGATTCCTTTGTCTGTTTTGTCGCCGTTTGGAAATTAAATTGGAAACTAGTACATTATTCCCGTACGACAATGCATAGTATCTACCACTGCTCAAATGACTGGACGAATGGAGCTTTCTACGTTCGCCCTCGTGCAGCAAAAGTACATGTACTCCGACGATCTGAAGGGATCACACTTGTCGTCAACGTCAAATTACCACAACGACACCCAAACACTTTTCCACGTAAATAAATACGAGGACATGGACATTTCAGACCTCACCAAACCTAGTTAGAGAGCAAACACCTCGTTTGCCGCCCTCCATGGAAAATTAGATGGAGTATCATCAACGGCAGGCCCAATCTACCAAGCGGGGAAGATTTAGAACTAGTCGCAGAACAATGGGGTGGCGGATTAGTTTCTTGAGTGGATGATCTTCATGACCCAGAAATTCATCCTCACTTCAATTTTTGTATGTATGCTTTTTATGACCCTCAACGACCTTCACCAGCAGAAAAACTGGAAGACTGGGATTATACTGGCATGCCACATGCGCAGTGTGATCACATACACGTTCAAACATGCCCATTTTCAGCCGCGGGAACAGTGGCCACAAGTCAAGGTGGTTATTATTGGCCGCAGCCCCATAATCAATCGATTATCCCTTCCACAGCCACCCTTGTCTGAAGTTAAAGCGGCAAGAAATAGAAAGTGTTGACCAATTCAGCCTCCATGTCTTCCCTCCCATTTGCAGAAGATGAGTAGAATCAAGCCTTTCTCTCATGTCCACATTTTTATTTTTATTTTTATTTATTTTTTAATTTTTACCTTTTTCTGTTGTTGATTTTTCGTTCAGAAATCAAATCAAGTCGGATTCACGATAAGTTACTGCTTCACCCCATCATTTGCACCCTAAAGTGGCTTTTCGAAGGTTCTTTTTGTCAGGAAACCAAGGACGTCCTGGGTTGGCAGCGATCCTTCCTCCCTGGTTAAAAATTATCCAGCACCTTTTATTTTATGGCCACTAGAAAAGAGCGACGAGGGGTAGAATAGCTTCTCTCCCCCCCTGTTCGCGGAACCCAACACTACATTGAAACTAGATTTTACTACCGCCTCTCTTGTTGTCCACGCTGTTCTTCAGCTATATCTTCCGCAAGCGAATATCAGTCAAAATCACGAGAAAGACGAAAAGCGGTAGGGGAATAGGAAACCTACAAACGATCTTTGGACGCAAAAGGCTTAGTTGGCAATTTTGACAGCATAAACTGTTCGTTTGTCTCCGGCAACATCCACCTTTCTCATCCGGACAACTTCGCCGCTGCCTGAGGGTGCCATTTGTTTACTGACAAAGGACCTCACGAGCCATGATCCATCCTGATCGTGCTTGGGTTAGAATACTTCTTTCGCATGATTGCTCCTCCACAATACTAATCTGTATTCCGATGACTGGAATCACGGCCTCAAATCGTCAATATTGATCTACTAAAAATCGGTCATGGAGCTTTTGTGGATCATCACAGCCATCATATTTCCTGGCTTGCTAAATGGAGTTGTTGGGCAGACATTTCAAAACCAAGCCAACATCAGCATATGCGCTTGGTACGACTTTCGAGGTGAGCGTTCGTGATTATCAAGGCGACCAAACTTCAGAGCGACTGTTAACTCCAGTCGCTGCTGCCTACCAGACCTCTTCTGATTGCCCCATCTAGCAAGCCTCATCCGTGATAAAATCTACTTTGATGGCGGGGAGCGTTGGATACAGCGGTATGTAACCATGATCTCGGCATAGGCTATATATTTTCTGGGGATTAGCTCAAATTTTATTGCAGTGGGTTTACCGATGGGACCTACGGCACCCCAGAGAATAAAGGTAAATTACTTCCTGCTCAAATTTTTTCACAGAGTGATATTATGGCATCTAAACCAGAAGTAGTCGACCCTATGGGCCAAACTTGGGTTCTCGATCTCACCGTCCCTTTTGATACCGCGAAATCAAACGTAACGAACTTATTTGGCCGGTTATCTCCCGCGGGGGGTGCGGTGAATAATCTTGCGCCCCGTTATCTCCGTGGGGCCATGTTGGCGAATGATAACAAATTCTATCTATACGGGTACGGACGAGATATTCGACTTTATAAAAAGTTGGACTGCCGCTGACTTAATTAGGGGTCTTCTTAAATCGAGTGATTTTGAAAGTCCTCCTGACGAAGATAGGGTACTTGCATATGAATCCTATCAATACGGACCCCTCGCCACAGCATGGAGACCTGGATTTCTGTTTGAAGACCTCAACAATAACCTGACAACCTATATCACAAACGGCGCGGCGGCCTCGGCTCCAAGTGAGAATAAAGCCTTTTACTTTAGCGGACAACGTGGAGAAAACTGGGGAATGATTCAAAACCCGAGCCCCCGTCCGAATTTCACATCAAATTCGCTGATTTCCGTGGATATGGCTAAAATGAGATTCCCTACATGGGAAAATGCTTCTTTTCCAGAAGCTATCCCTGGTAGGGCAGATGCAGAATTAGTTTGGATACCCGTTTCTGCCTCGGGGGTACTTATTGCCATTGGTGGAGTGGTGCATCCTGAGCGCTTTACTGCTGGTAGATTGTCTCAGGAGAAACAAGAAGAAAATGTAAGCTTCTGGGAAATCCATACTTTTCTCAAGAAGAACCCGCGTGTTTTACTTTTCCCTTCTTTTCCGCATCATTGATCGTATAATAGAACCGAACGGGACCTGGATTCATGCGCACTGTTCCTGTTTATGACATTGACAATGGTAAATGGTAGGTTTCTGAGATATATAACTCTTGATGTCGTTAGTTTCTCATAACTCACTAATGAACATCGCAGGTATCTACAAAACACAACAGGAGACCATCCACCCGCTCTATCTGAGTTCTGTTCAGTGGTGGCTGCAGCTCAGGATGGAAGTTCATACAACATCTATATATATGGAGGCTACAGCGGGAATGTAAAAACGGAAGAGCCTTCCAACGCTGTTTACACTCTTTCCGTGCCCTCTTTCAGATGGGTCCTCACATACGCGGGTAAAACGGAAAAGGGCGTGCGATCCCACAAGTGCATTAAACCGTACCCCGATAAAATGTTTGTTATCGGTGGCAAAGATGAACTCACCCCAACCAAATGCGTAGACCCCATCCGGATTTTCAACTTGAATACGCTAGAATTTCAAAATACCTACCATCCAGAAGAATGGAGCGAATATGAAGTACCAGATTTGATCACCGCTGAGATTGGTGGAAAGTAAGGTTTCTTGAAACGATGTTTCCCCTTTGTATGATATTATTCTGATTTTATTTCTTCTATTATTATTTTTAGCTCTAAGGGCGGTGCTACTGCTGTTGAACCCATTTCATGGGGTCATGACGCTTTACGTGACCTATTTCACACAAAGTATACCAAGCCCATAAAGACGTATTATCCCTACCCTCTACACAACTCTTCCGCGCCAAATCCTACAAAACCCCCCGAAAACAATGGCGACGGTGGTGGGCTCCCTAAATGGGTGGCTCCAGTTTTAGGTGTTGTTTTGGGCCTTATTTTCGTAACAGGGCTGGCTGTACTTTGGCTGCTGTGGCGTCGAAGACGCGATAGGGCGTACGCTACCAGCGAAGGGGTGACCAGCGATAACAGGAAACGAATTATAGGATGGATGTACGGAATGGGCTTACCAACCCAGAAAACAAATATGACCATGGCCTCTACGGAGATTGGAATCAATGACAAACATACGTCTGCAGCTGCTTTCTCCGATGTGGGCGATTCAGTGACAGCTCCACCCCCGCATTCAGGAGTTGTGTATTCGGATCCCAAGGCTCAAGAGGCTGGTGGGGTCCAGGTTCACGAAATGCAAGGTACGTATCGAAGTTTTCTCCCTTTCCAAATGAACGTTGCCTATACTTACCTGTTTCGTTTTAGCTGGACATGTCTCCGCGCCTCTTGAGCTACCCACAGAATACAATGTCGCACCCACCTCATCACGCACGAGAGGAGTTAGTGATGCTTCAACTTTTAGAAGTCCAGTTTCCCCCGAACCACCTTCACCTCAACCAAATCCAAATCCACCTTCACAGCCCACCCATGGTCGAAATAACTCGTCTCTCTCGAGTGCTGCCTTCAATCTTTACACCAGCAACGCGCCAATTGTTGAAGAGCAAGGTTCACAAAGACGCGGATATGTATCTGGGTTTACAGAGGATCTTCCAAGCCCTGAACCTGAATCATCTGAACGGACTGACAGGCCCTAATGGCAATATTCCACCCCTAACAACCCTTTTTCTGCTTGATGGAATTTTTTGGCTTTCATTTTTAAAGGGCATGGTCAAGCTATAAATGTTTGCACTCTGATGGATACATGGTCTAGTTTAATGGTCTCCTTGTAACTTGCGCCGAAACCTGCTCAGGGTTTTCAGTCAAGCCTAATTCATTATCTCTTAATTCATAGCCTCGGAAATTTTGATTTCATCAAATCTATACCAATCTACGCATGTTATCTTACCCCTCCCTCGTTCCCCTTAACTAATCTCTAACAGATCCCAATGGTTGGCCCACCCCATTCTCTAGTTGTGCATTTGAAGACACAGGCTTGCGTTTGATTCACAAGCTCCTTCCTCCTGCAAATAGTGCATTGTAACACAAACAAAACATTTCCTGTGACCCCTTGATAACATGTTTTTAGAATCCAACAGACAAGGGCTAGTGCGAATAATAGTTTCTCCTTTTTTGTTTCATTACATTCATTCGTTTTTGTCGCTTCGCGGCATGTACGGACGGGTTCTACAAGCGGAGCAGCTCAAAGGGTTGGTCCGTTCATCGATAACATTATCCTTAAATCGGACGACAATTATATGAAGATATTATTATGGGCAGGAACCGCTCTTGCGTACTCTTCCCACTAGGGGACTCGAAAAATGAAATCACGTGGTATCATATTTAGAATGCCGAATATCAGGCGGTCAATATGTGTAATACCCTCACTAATCTAAACAAAATATAAAATATGCAGATACCATAATGCAAAACGAAATTCGGTAGTCTATATCAATGCAAATGGGGTACTAAAGAACAAAATAGGGCCCAAAACAACACGTGGAGGGGTACATACCATCAAAAGCAAGAAGAAAAAACACCACATTTTTCAAATTCTGGCAAGGAAAGTGGTCTCCAAGTCCCCACCACGACCGCCAACGCGAGCCCATTGGTTGTTATTCTGTTTGCTTAGGATACTCCTAATTTGCTCGACGGTGACCTGTCTAACTTCCGTTGCAGGGTTATAGCCCACGCCTGATAGCCTGGAGACTTCATTATCTGTCATGGGAGCATTCGCTAACTCGTCCGCACGCTTATACACAGACACCACGGCAGCACCACCCAGACCTAGGTTATGCTGTAGAGCCACCGTCGTGTACGGTGCGAGCCTGCTATTCGCCCAACCTCTGAGCTGCCAGACCAGTTCTGCGCATTGGGCGAGACCAGTGGCGCCTAGAGGGTGGCCTTTGGAGATGAGACCACCAGACGGGTTGACGACGACACGGCCGCCATGTGAAATGTTTCCGTTGCGAACGAATTCGCCAGCTTTACCGGGTTCACAGAGTCCCAGAGCGTCAATGGTTACCAGCTCGTTAGCGGCGAAACAGTCATGGAGCTCGCAAACGCCAACACGGGCGACTGGTGTGTTTGATTCGGCAAGAGCGGCAGCGACGGCACGCTTCGTCATCTGATATCCGACGAGGTCCATTGACGAAGATCCAAAGGTCTCGGCTTGGTCTCTATATGGTTGATATGAATAAGTATGAACTGATGGCAATTGTAGTCGCGGGGTGCGAAGGATGATCAGGAAGTTTTCGAGGGTGAGGGCTTACGTTACTATTGCTTGTCCTGCAATTTCAATAGCCTTGCTTTTGCACTCGGGATGCTCGTCCAACCACCGTTCTGAGACGAGGACAGCAGCAGCGGCGCCATCAGATGTCGGGCAGCTGGTTATGGAAAATAAAATATATTAGCCATTTATAATCCTGCGTAACATAGCAGGCCAAGTTAAGGAAGTGGTTCACCATTGCAACTTTGTGACTGGGCCATACAGTGCTGCACTCTTTTTGATCTCATCGAGAGTGTATACAGTCTGGAATTGGCTGTAAGGGTTCTTGGCACTGTGTAGGTGGTTGACTCTGGCAATCTCGGCTAAATCATCGGGTATAGCATCATGTCTTAATAGGAACAGAGAGCTTGTTAGCTGGATATGGCCAGAATAGAATAATGCTTCGCGCAGGCTGGGAAAAGCAAGGTAATACTTTTCAATGTATTCCAAACCAGCATTGCCGAACAGGCTGATATTTCCCGGCTCGCTGTTTGGGTTGAGGTCGAACATCTTCTCTGCATGGAGGCCTTGAGGAACAGACCGGTCGGTGAAAAACTTCTTTAGGCGGCCAGCCATCATCTTTTCAAAACCAATGACCAAAGCGACATCTGCGCCGCCCAAGCTGAGGGATTGGCGAGCAAGATACAAACCTGACGAGCCGGTTGCGCAGGCATTGTTGACATTGATAATCGGGATACCTGTCATTCCTGGTTCTCAATAACATCATGAGCACGGGTTTCAATTTTGTTTATTAAATTTAATACGGAGAAGAGAGGCAATCGACAGCAGATGCAACCGCAAGGGATTTACGAGAAATATGAACGGAAATTGAGAAATTGAGAAACTTGGTGGCGGGTTTACCGAACTGATAGAAGACTCTCTGGCCAGAAGTTGAGTCGCCATAGGCATAGCATGCAAAGCCCTGCTCAACATCATCGTATGTGATTCCAGCATCCAGGAGGGCCTTGGTGCCAGCCTCAAGACCCATCTGGGGATAATCTCTTTTGGGATTTGGCTTGAGGAAAGGCGACATGCCCGCGCCTAGTACATAGACACGATCGCGGGCTTGACGCCGTGAGTGAAGAGTCATTGTCGGTAGGAATAGATGCGATTGGTAGGAGGAATCTAGAAGGCCCTCAAACCAAGCTGACAGGAGCACAGAATCTCGACGTTCGACAAGGATGCTGGCAGGAGACGGAGTGAGAGAAAGAAGATGGCAGAGTCTAGGGCGAAGACGACATACATATATATGTATATATATATATATATATATATTTAGCTATAATGAAGCTTGAAGAAGATTGAAATGATTATAGAGCTGAATCAGTTAACTTTTTTCCTTCTCGGCTTCGGAAGTTTTGCGAGGGCCCACTGTTACTCAGCAGCCGTATCTGCTGATTTGCCCCCCCATATGAGGAATTTGATGTTAGAGCCCAGCGAGCTGGATAAACAGAAAAAAAGTGGGTTGGCAGTTCTTGGGCGCCTGGCAAACAGCCAGAGGCCTGAACAGGTGGCGTTGTGGAGGGGGGTATACTTATTACTGTGGGCACTTTTGGAGCATTTTTATGCGAATTATTATGGGCCTTGAACAACCGGGAATCCAGGGCCAATCCGCGGGCCGAGGTGTGGATGGGCTTGGCAGCGCTGTGCAGTTAAACCTTGGAAATGAGCAGAGGATCATGTTATGTGTTCTCGTAGATATAAATATAAACTTGTCATCATGTCCGTCTTTTCATCCAGTGAGGAATGAGAGAAACGTACAGCCCAGTGTAATGCAAAGGTTGCGGCGAGGTTGAAGATGAGGTTGAAGTCAAATGAGGTTGAAGATGACTGTTTGTTTAACGAACTCAATTTGGGGGCGAATTGTCCTTGGGGACAAAGAACTAGCATTGACGCAAAATGCTTTCTTTCATTCTTTGCTTTGATGCTGGAACAATGGTCTATATTGTTTTCTTGCAGCAAGTTGTCGTCAGTACCATGCTCGAATAATCATATAAAGCAAGCAGATATTTTAACACCCTTGGCCTCTAAGCTACTGACATGTAGGGAGGCCAAAACAGCTTCGTATATCTATAGTATCTATAGGTTCCTGGCTTTCCCCTTTAGCCTCCATCGATAATAAGCATAGTTATCATGGCGCGTGGTGTGGTATCAATCACATTGACGCATTGCCAGGTTCATGCACAGGCATTTCCACATGAAAAAAATTCGGTAAACATATTGGCTAGCCTAGGTTAAGAGAAGCTCTCACGACCCCAGAAAAACCTGCTAGTCGCCCGCTAAACTGCGCCAATTCGTCCCCAGAGAGCCTTTTGCCTGCAATCATTTGGCCAAGTGAGAGAAAGTTGTGATTCATATGCCCTCTCCGCATTGAGCCCGCAAACAGATATATTATGTACCTGAGAGGCGCACTTCTTTTCGATTTTTAAGCTTGAATGATAACACCAAAGGCAATTTCAAAAGGGCCGCCCCTCAAAGTGATGTTTGATTTGCCGGTGTGGAAAGTGTGTAAAGCTCTGGGACAACCTTGGTATTAATATTAATATTTAACTACCGAGCTGTATTGATCCCTATATCCACGGCGCACACGACTGACAGGAGACAGGCGACAGGCGACAGACCCCTAGACGAAACCCCTACTCGATTTTGATGTCAGTATAATTATATCTGCATCGTCGATAGTTATATATTTTATTCCTTACCTAAGTATCCTATCATATCATCGTGGCTGCCGTCTGCGTGCAAGGGCGCTTCCTTCCTCCGCCAACGAATAAACAACAAAAACAACAAATAAACCCTCCTATATTCTTTTTTTCCCCTTTTCTTCTTCTTCTTCTTCTTCTTGATATCAACTATTCCTCGTCATCTTCTTATCTCCCTGAAGCTAAGCATCATCAACAGGCATTAGCATTATCACTTGTATACCTCTTCTCTCGCTCCTCCTATTCTTTTACCTACCGTCAAGTTGGAAAGCTGCTGTTATTTCCTGTTTGCTGCTCTGCTTAAGCCCCCAGACTTTCGCTTCATCACAGGCAAAGCGAAGATTATCGCTGTCAAAGAACCCATCTAGTTAGACCCAGTACGCTCTCGTTGGCCTGTTGTCCTGTTGGTCCTGTTGATCTTTTTGTTTTCATTCCCTTTTGCTGGATTGCTTGTTACCCTTGATACCCCCTTTCTGTACGGCCACATCGCAAATCGATCGCTATGACTTCTTCGTTGTCTTCTACTCCGGTCGAAATCTTGGACAGCCCTTTAGCTCCAGCACCCGCAGCAAATACTATTTTAACCCCGCTACAATGGAAAACACTGCTGGCCCTGGCAGACACTGTTATCCCATCCATCAGACCAAAAAGTGCCGGCGGGTGCCCAAGTGACTGTATGATCAATGATGCCGAGTTTGCACTTGCAGCTCATCACCTTCAGTCCATTCACGGCGCTTCTGCACACTCGGACCTCGCCGTCCGGTTCCTCGCGGAAAATGCTTCCTCCGTTCCTGAATTCAAAGAGAGCATATGTCGTGTGCTCGGTCAGCAAATCCCAGACGAGGCTAGGCGAGGCATCAGTGTCATACTCAACGCCCTTAATAGTCGACCCGTGGCCCTTGCACTGACCGGATACGCTGCTCCTATTCAGTGTCAGCCTTATCGTGTTCGCGAAGCAATTTTTAGGGGCTGGGCTATTTCAGTTCTTCCACCAATGCGCGCCTTATATCGTTCGTTGATCACCCTCTTCCACAAAGCATGGGTTCCTTTGAGCCCTACACTCCCTGCTATTATTGGTTTCCCCAGAGTACCGATCAATTTCACTCCTGCCGCAGGGTATCCTTACGAATTTCTGCAAATCCCTCCGGGAGACAATACCGAAACAATCGATACTGATATAGTCATCATTGGAAGCGGTTGCGGTGCCGCTGTGGCGGCAAAGAATCTTGCGGAAGCGGGCCACAGTGTTATCGTGGTTGAAAAATCTTATTACTGGTCAGAGAAACACTTCCCCATGACAATGAAGGAGGGAACCTTGAATTTGTTCGAGAATGGTGGCGCCAATGTTTCCGATGATGGCTCAATCGCCGTCATCTCTGGTTCAACTTGGGGCGGCGGCGGAGCTGTTAACTGGTCAGCGTCCCTACAGACGCAGAATTACGTTCGTCAAGAATGGGCAAAAAAAGGAATGCCATTTTTCACCTCTACGGAGTTTCAGAAATCTCTTGATCGTGTTTGCGATCGTATGGGTGTCAACACGGAACATGTCAAACACAATAATGCGAACCGTATTCTGCTTGAGGGCGCACGGAAACTGGGGTATTCTGCCAAGACAGTGCCTCAGAATACGGGTAATCAAGAACATTCCTGCGGGCATTGCACCCTAGGCTGTGGGTCTTGCGGCAAGAAGGGCCCCCAAGTGACCTTTTTGGCAGACGCTGCCCGCGCAGGAGCGCGATTTATCGAAGGTTTCTACGCCGAGAGAATATTGTTTAGAGAGGGAAATGCCGGGAACTGTCTTGCTCATGGAGTTGAAGGAACCTGGACTTCAAGGGACATCAATCACGGCGTCAGTGGAGAGCCTGTTATTAAACGAAAGGTGGTAATCAAGGCCAAAAAGATCATTGTGTCTTGTGGGTCCTTGCAAACCCCCCTGCTTCTGCTCAGAAGTGGCCTGAAAAACCCACAGATTGGGCGTAATTTGTACCTGCATCCAGGTGAGTTCATGTTCCAGCTAGCTTTCTCTATGGCAAGTTGGATTTTTCATGCAGACGCTAACGCTTTGTTAATTCGTAAAGTTATTCTCCTGTCTGCCATCTTTGGAGAAGAGATGAAACCATGGGAAGGCGGCATTCTCACTTCCGTGGTAAACGAGTTCGAAAATATAGATGGCCACGGCCACGGAGCGAAGATTGAAACAGTAACAACAATCCCATCGTTCTTCCTCCCCATTTTCCCTTGGACCGATGGCTGTAACTATAAACGCTTTGTCTCAAATCTTCGCAACACGGCTGGCTTTATCACTCTCACCCGCGAACGATATGGTGGGAGAGTTTACCCAGATCCCGTTGATGGCAGATGTAGAATCTCCTATACTCCATCTCATTTCGATAGAAAGAATATGATGGAAGCAGTTATTGGAGCTGCGAAAATTGCCTATGTTTGCGGCGCTCTAGAAATTCACACAACCAGTCGTGAGGTTCCATCGTTCATTCGCCCAGAGCGTTCAGCGACTGAGTCATGTGGCCCCGAAGCAGGCGTCAATCATGCGGCATTCCAAGCCTGGATCAAAAAAGTGCGCCATACTTATTCTCCCTTGGCCCCTGAACGCACCATCTTTGCAAGCGCCCATCAGATGGGTACTTGCCGCATGGGCACATCGCCGAAAACCAGCGTCGTTGATCCTAGTGGGAAGGTCTGGGGAACTGATGGGCTTTACGTCGCTGATGCGTCGGTTTTCCCAAGTGCTAGCGGTGTCAACCCGATGGTGACGAACCTGGCTATTTCAGACTGGACTAGCCAGAACATTTCGAAGGTCCTTAGCAGCGAAAGGGCTCACAGTAGCCCACGACTTTAGAGGGAAACATCCGAACACTTGGACTCAAAAGAATCTATCAGGTCAACCATTCATGTAATATATTTCTTACATGGTATTGCACCTACCCAAGCTAAAGATGACATCGTTCCGCCCAAAGCTGGGGATAACTGGGCGGCGGATCTTCCAACCCCTTTGCCTCCTACTTTATCTCAACAACTTCGCTCTCTGTTTTCATCTTCGCCCTAAACATGTGTAATTAGCCTGGGTAGATGAAGAATAAATATTATTATTATTGGCTGAAAAATACGCTGTAAACAAAAGTACACTGCGTAACAAACATTCCGTCGTAAGCTTTCAGGTGCTGTAAAATGTCACTGGGTGGAGAGGATTAAGTAAATGGAAATTAAGAGCACAACGGAATAATAAAAGGTTGGAAGCATAGTAAAATAGTTGACAAGCCGGAAGCGAAAAAAGAAACCTGTTGCCGTCATACCGACCTGCCAGGGGTAGGGGAGGGGGTGGGTTATATTGCTATCAGCTTAGGGTTGGGCAGGGGCCACGTGATATCAAAGTCGCCATCCCCGTTTGGCAACCTCCACACTCCTTCAACGCCTCAGCCCGATTCCTTTGTTCGAACATAAAATCTTCAACGTTCTTTAATACTCCGAGGGAAATTGTCCAACGTGGAACTTTATGTATGGGGGAATGTCGAGTTCGGCCCCGGAAAATCGCGGGCTTGACAGCTCTTATTGCGTGACAGACCCATCTAAACTTCAACAAAGATGCCCCTTCAAACGGCACCCGGCATGTTTCCTGGAAACACTCTGCTTCTCCTATTATCTGAGGGAACTAGCTGTCTTAGGGTCATGGAATTTCCGCTCAATGCTATGGTTCACTACATTTTATGAGGCATGAAATAGCGTCATCGCTACGTGCTTTGTTCACGACACGACTCACGCGATTCAGCTATCGGAAGATATCTAAAGGGAAAATGGGGACTTTCCTCCCTTGCCATCACCTTCTGCAAAAGTATAAGAACTGCTTTATCGCTTTTATCTTTCTGTTTCATTCCTTCTTTATTTTTCCATGCAGCTCACGTTCATTTCAACCAATTTAATTATTTTTTTTTACCGTTTCCCTTGTCCTCCGGATTGCCCAGGCCTCCTTCTTGCTTACACATTTTTGATTATTGCACTGGCTGCATAGATTCACTCATTATACATATACTCTACGCTTACATATTGAAAAGTTAAAACCAACGAGGTCATCTCAAGCGGTTCATACATGTCCTTGCACCCCAACAGTTGCTAGAATTGAGGCTGGCTTTTTCCACGTTCGAGCCTGTTCCAAGTCACATTAGGTACCAGGAATTCACAACTACTGCACTCAGACTTTTTGAGCTGGCCCTCACTGCTTGAGAGAAGATTTTCCCTTTGAAATCTCTTTTAACTTCTACTATAAAAACGCATCTTCCACACCTTCACTGCGAAAGAAACGCGGAAACTTCGATGACCGACATACATTGAACCTCAAAGGCGGCCTGACCCAGTTTAAATTTCTCTAAATCAACATCCCCTTGTGTTTCTGACTCATCTAACACGTGAAGATACCGGGCAATGCCTTTTTCTGATGCAACCAGCAGGTTAAATGACGACCAGAAGAGCCAACTGGCATTCGAGTTATACAGAGGTCAAGTCAGTGACCCGGATATGGAGCAGAAATCGTCCTCTGCCTTGTTTTCCTGGAGGAAAGAACTGAAGAGATTGTGCTCACTCCACGAAAAGCTCGACGTTGATCTAATCGAGCACCTACTTAATTTGATTAAGTACGAAGTAGGGCCCCGAATCAACTTGCTCAACACACAGCACGAGACACGTTCCGGAGCCGAAAAACAGCTAGTGAACGATCTATATCAGCTAAACAACATGTGGACGGAACATGCCCATAATACTGAAAAATATACCAAGCCAGCTGGAGAATGGCGGTATCAAACGAATCAGTGCAGCGCGTGTATAGTTGGACGAGTAGTACGGAACAAAGCTACATTGAAAAGTCTTCGCAAAATTCTAAAGGCCCGTGACCGGCCGCACAAGGGTCACGTATATGCACCACCTAGACTGCTATTTTGGGTGGACGTGTTTTTGCATTGCCATGGACCTAAAGTTTTTCCCCTTGACGCTGAGAGCTGTAAGCTGTCACGATCAAAATCGATGCCGCATTCACACCGCCCGCTGCATAAGCCTAAACCGGATTGGATAAAAGAGACAATCGAGAGATGGCAACAATTTGGAGCATCTACAGAGGAACCTACACGTGAAAGTCGTTCTGATCGTGATTTGGAGTGCTATACTCCCACAAAAATAACTCGATCACTGACCCTAGCTGGTATGGAGAACCCTTCACGACCTAAGTGTGCTCATCGGCAGTTATACTCGGGCCGGTCCCATGGCAAATCTAACTCCAGTGTCAACGATCACGATCACGATCACGATCACCGCCGCGGCCACGGCCATCATAACACCAAGGACCATGTCACAATTAGAAACTACTACCCCAGGATGTTTAATGATGAACTGGCCCCCCACGGCTACACTCAACGCGACAAATCTCCTGTTCCTGACTTAAAAATCCCACGATTCCGACGCGACTCACTTACATCACTTTCTTCCAACTATAGTCGCTCGCCCCCAGCGACCCCAATTACGGAGCTGCCCACAGTGGACGCTGAGCATGATGGCAGCAATGGCAATTTCGATACCGGTCTTCCACCCGAAATAACGTTGGAGTTGGTAGGTGACTCTCCGCAGACGCCAAAGGATTCGGAATCGGAGTGGGACGATGCTTCGGTTTATAGCGATGAATGTCATTCTCATTCTGGTCATGGCCATGATCATGGTTATTATTGCTAGCCCGCGGCTATCGGATATTGATTCAACCCTTAGGGACTGGACTCGGCGCAGGAACTTGTAGGACAGGTGCCTCCCAAGCGTGCAGCACCGAGAGTGTCAGGCCTGACTTATGTGGAATGTATTATTTGAGGAAGGGCGGGGGTGTGAAATTACCCCTTGTGCCCCTTTCATTCGCCTTCTTAACTTCTCCCCGCCGCTGGTTTTATTTTTATTTTTACTTTTTCTTTTCTTCGTCGACAACATTCCAGCTTTCATTCATCTCATCCTTTTTTATCTTTTTTCAAATGTTGACTTTGAAGACGTTTGATACCCAACCGCCTATCTATCTCTGTGTTTGTGCCTTTTTCGTTCTTATCTAGCCGGTGTTATTACAGCTATTCTACTGAGTGAAATCAACCAACTTACAATCACGTTGTGGGATACGTTCCCATTTCTTCGAATAACAATAGAAATAACATTAAAAAATAAGTTACAATTGGTATTAAGAGTTAACTATATATAAGATTAGTATTGTTATTTTTTTGTTTCCGTTTTTCTCGTTGTGAAACCATTCAAGGTTGTTATTATACATGTACAGAAATAGCTTGGTTAAAAGGCCAAGGTCAACATTGTCGAGGTCAAAGAGAAAAAAAAAAGGGGGGGGACGGGGGGGGACGGAGGTAGTAATTTTGAAGGGAATGATAATAAAAGGCGTATTTAAAAGAAGTAGTATAATAAGCAAAAGTAGAAAGTAGAAAAGGGTCTGAAGAAAATGCAACAAGAATCGAATGGAACGGAAAAATACGAGAAATAAATAGTAAAGGGGTAAATGGAAGAAGTGTTTTAAGAACCACGCAAAGCGTATGCGCTGCTATTAATTACCAATCCATAATCAGAAAAAGGGAAGGGAAGGGGAGGGAAGGGAAGGGTAGAAGGGAAAAACAGCGCTTGAAAGAGGAAAAAGTGGGCTAATCCAATGATGGTAAATAAACCACGCGACCAACGCCGTGAAGAAGAGGCAATAGATAAAGATAAACATTGAAAGAGAGAAAGGGCTTCAAAGTTTGAAAGGGGAAAGCCAAGTTGGAAAAAACAAGCGGGTGTGCCAAAATGTAACAAAATGAGCATGGGAATAAACAACCAGATGTTAGCATTAGGTAAAATAGGAAAAGAAATATGAAGAATGTAATCATAAAACCAAGTAGCACAGTCACATATACATGGGGAAGCAAATAGATTATTTAAGTGGTATCTGGGAAAATTAAGGGTTAATAACCAACCCGAACCGGGGGGCGGTAGAATGGACAACAATATGTAACAATATGCAGCAGGTTATGAGGGTTCGCAAAAGAAGTGAAAGATCAATCCCAATCTTTTGGCATTCTTTTTTTGTTAAAAAAAGCAAGACAAAAGAAGAAAATACAACTATTTCTGCCGTATGCTCCCGTTGAGACGATGACTGACAGTTTTCAAACCCTCCGTTTGTGGAGAAAATGAAGGAGTCTTCCGGCGAACGCTACGAGACAGTAGGTTACGTGAAGCCGACTCATCCTCTTCTCTACCGGGTACTGGGTCCTCTTGAACATCAGCGGATGTTGGCTTTTCATTTTCTTGGTCGACTAATTTCTTTGCAGCGGTTCGTGACCGCTCATATCGGAGGGTGACGTCACCACCCCTCCAACGGGTATTTAGGAGCCGGTCCCAAAGGGTGAAAAAAGGCTGGGAAAAGTTGGTTTTGATACCCCAACTTTGATGATGGATGTCATGGTAGGCAGCGTTGTTGGAGGTGAAATGTTGGAGGGGGTCGAAGGGGAAGGCATAACCGCAGTGATCATCAACCGTTTTAATTGTTGAGCAGGTGAAAAACCAAATTCCCTGGCGGGTGGTCATTCCTGTTATGAGAAATGCAACTCCACCTGAAGCGGTATCGAGAAGAAAACCTTCGAACGGGTGGTTGTACAATGCGCCAAAGGCGTAGGGCACATACAGGCGATGATGCCGGGAATGAAAGGTTGCTAGAAGATGGTTTTTACAGTCAGGTACCTGATGATTTCTGGTGTGATATAAAACTCTGGTTGTTTTCATGACATGGACGGGACTTACTGTACAGCCATTTGTTCAAGTGCATTGCGCGGTGCCAAAAATATTGCCATGTGTCCATGATAAACGCCGCGAAGACGAATTGCGCAGTGGGTACTAGGTACCAATAAATGATGTGGGCTACGCCGGTTTCCCAACCGGCAAAAGCAGGTACAACGGCGGATTCTCCGGCGGTGGTTAGAATATTTTGCGTCAACGATGGATATCGACCACCAGAAATTGCAGCAGCCAGCATCGGATACGCTGACAGCTTCTTGGCTAGTCCTAGGGTATCGATTCCAGCCACGGAGAAAACACGCGGGATCATGTGCTGGACGATTCGCAGCCGCCTAGCCCAGAGCGCAACATTGTATTCATCCTTCCCCGTATATTGAGGCTTATCGAAATAGCCTAACAAAACACCACTTGCAAGTTGGATCGCCTGTTGCACAACAACATCCCGAACAACTTCCCGCCGTGTGACACGGTTCCGTTTTAAAATCTCAGCAGGGGTATGCAGACGGTACTGGGGGAAATAGTCGTTGACGTCAATCCAGTGGAAGATCAAGGACACCGCCCAATATGCTATTATAGTGCTGATTTGACCCAGGGCACTGTCGGGAATGGGAGGGATCAAGGGTTCACGGGGAGTAAGGGTGTAGGCCGGCAGAGGCGGCAAATCTGAGTAGGCCGTCGCATTGGCCATCTTCGACGAAGAGAAGAGTCGAGCGCAACGAACCCAAAACCCAACGGGCTCCAGTCGAGGGTAGTCTTCGGGTCGATTACCTAAGAACGAGAGCAGTCGAGGAGGAATTGGAGTAAAGGGGGGGGGGGGGGTTGAGGCGGAATGGAACGGGAGTTTAGCAGCAAGGTTGGGAGTTGGTACGGGGTAGGCAAGGGGGGAACAAAGACTCTTTCAAATGCAGAGGCCGCCTTGGGTTTTGTGCTTTGTTTCCTTTTTTTCTTTTTTTTTTTTGTGTCGTGCTTATTTGTGTTCGCTGACGAGTCGGATGCAGTAGTATTCAACGATCTTGTTATTGAGGATGAAAAGGAGAGGAAAAATCGGAGGAGTCGGGAGAGTCGGTCGTGGAATTATTGGAATTATTGGAATTTACTGGAGCTGGTTCAGGGTCCAGTGCAGCAGTAGGTTATAGCGCTAAGGAGGTATTGGGGGGAAGATTGGGAGCAAGAGCAAAGAAGGTAGCGAAGGACAGACTTAAAACATGGAGAGAGAAGAGATCGAGGGAGCGAAGAGAAAAGAAGAGAAAAGAAGAGAGGCAGAATCATTAAAAGGTGAAGATGTAATCGAAGTTGTAAGTTGAACTTTTCGATATACAAATAAAATAGTCCGTAGTTAGTTACAAAAAAGGGAATTGATTTGATAAAAGGACACGGCTGAGTAAGCACGAGCAACATGTGATCCGCGGCGCTTCTTTCGTATCCAACTCCGACCAAATCCGGAAACACGCCACTCTTTATGGATAACTAGTAACTAATGAGTTCTTAGCTGTTAGTTTGCTGGGCAGATATACGGGAGTACGGAGTTTAGAAATATAAGATTTTAAACATGAGGTGGAATGGAATGGATGAATCGGATAATGGACCCCGTACTCGGGATAAAGAGCTGCAGCTAACACTTCCGCTGGACCTCGTACTCGGATATTTTGCAGAAAAAGTGTTAAAATATTAAGCCCTGACTGGGAACGGATCTCTCGTTCAACCAAGGGGATATTTTTAGACAAGCAATTAACTACCCAACTATTTCACAAATAAGAATGATAACATATACATTCTTCCCGCATATGCGTCTTGCCTTCAAATGTCTTCAAGGAGCTTCAAGAGAAATTGCGTGAATTAGACTGTGGCAAAAGCTCTGTCAGGCTGTCAAGTACAATCGTCGGTCTCCGTTTGAACCCAGCAAGCCTGGCTTCCATGGTCGATAGATTATGCGCAGAGATATGCGGGAGGAGCTTTGCCTGCTGTTGTGGGCGCTCGAGGTAGAGGCATTTCACAAAACTAGTGATATGCTGTGCTGGCCGGTTGGCTAGGACATTATCATAATTATTATTATAATTATTGTTATTATTGTTATTATTGTTATTGAACCCGCTATCCCGCGCGAGGGCATGGCGATATCTATCCTGGTCCAGTAGTGCGTCAATCATCCGCGGGATAGTTGGGATGAATAACGGACTCGCGTTTTCGCGCTGCGCAAGGTGTCTGGGGAGAATACGAGTATTTCTTGCGTCCAATGCTGTTTTGGTTAGCGGGTACCCAATCTCTGGGTCGAAATATTCTTCCATCAACACGCAATCCCAGTTGATGACGACGTTGGGGACCTGCACTTTGGGACCATCCACAGAAAGAAAGTAGAACTTTTCCGGCCACAGGCTGATATTGATGGGTTCTCGCGTTGATCGTCGAAGCCTGGGTACTTGGTTCACGTGGGAGTCGTTGAAACGGGCAGATAGGTCCTGATCGGCGTGTTCCCACTCCCCCGAAGCAATGAATGCTGTAACGATATCATCGAGCTGCGAATCTCGGACGAGGAAGTCATAGTCCTAAAATAAAACAGAAAATTCATGCCCCTTAGTAGTGGTATCCTGCTTTGACTTGGCATCGATAGAAGAGAACTGGCTAAGGCAGAAGTACAGTTGGGGTTCCCGGAATACCCATCCACATCATCGCAAATTGCTCCACAAGTACAATAGGGTGGTTATGCCTGTCGAAGATGGAGCAAACGTCGTCCAGGTATCCTGCTGGCAACTCCCCTGTTGACTGGTTCATCTTCTCTGCAGAAAATAGGACGGGAATAGTTGCTTGTAAGGTCCAAAGTACCCCAACTAATTCCCGTATCACACTCCGATAACTCTAAAACAACTCTAGCGAATTGCAATATCTCCAGAATAAATATCGTTACGCATATAGACAGTATGTTCTGGTCAAAGAGATGTAATTCCTCCCTTAGAAATCGTTTCCTCGTGTGTTGAAGTTGGGGTCCAGATCCCGTGACTATATCTCCCTTTTTGGTCTAGCGCGCTAACCCCACTATCGCCAAAAAAAAAAGAAAACGAAAAAAAAAAGGGCAAAAGAAAAAGAAAAAGAAAACATACCAACTTTCTGTATTTGTTACCCCCCGCTCTCTATCACAATACTCCTCTTTCACCTCTGCCTCAATACTACTTACTCCCGGTGACAGTCGCATAACCTCATTGCCGCTCTCTCCCCCTTCAAACGTCCCTACATCCAGCCTTTAACCTAGCCACCATGATTATCTATAAGGTCAGTCTTTGTACCCCGCTCTACGAAAACACGCCCCTCTTTTGAGTGCCTATACAACAATAGGCACAACAAGTGCAACAGCAGCAGCAACAACAACAAGAGGAAGAAGAAGAAGTAGACTAACCTTTATTCTGTGCAGGATATCATCACCGGCGATGAGATCATCTCAGACACCTGGAAACTCATCGATACCCCTGGCGGAGTCCTGTGGGAATGTGACTGCAAGAAATATGTCAAGGGCGCCGAGAATTTCCGTCAGTGAACCCTGAGATTACAGTACCGCCCTTAAAAGCCAATATATTTATATATCGAATATATACCCTTTCTCGAGTTCCCATGTCTGTGTCGAGAATAGTCTATTTATTTGCTCATTCTATATCTTCGTTGCTATCTTACACTCCCAAATTGGTCGCTGACTAAGCACGATGGTATGTAGAACTCGAGGGTGCCAACCCTTCTGCTGAGGGCGGTGAGGAGGATTTCTCTGGCGAAGGCGGCGGAGAGATGGTTCACGATATCGAGGTTGCCTTCCAGCTGAATTGGCTGAAACCAGACGAAAGTGGTGCCGAGACCAAACCCAGCAAGGACCAATTCAAGGCCCATCTGAAGTGTACGTTACAGTGGAGTGGGATTTTAGATATTTCCTCCCCCCCCTCTTTTTTTCCCTCCAGAACATGTCTGACTAGGATTTGCGCACCGAAAAAAACAGCATATGTCAAGAAAGTAAACAACGCCCTTAAGGAGAATGGAGCCAGCGAAGAAACCATCAAGGAATTCCAGGCAGGTGCCGCTGGTGCCGTCAAGAAGATTCTCGCCAACTATGACAACTACGACGTCCTCATGGGCTCATCCATGAGCGGTGATGGAATGTAAGCTTTCCTTTCCCCATAATATCTCTAGCCTTACAGCTTTCTTTCCTTTTTTTTTTTTTTTTTTTCTCCCTCCACTATATACTAACCTAAATCGCCAGGCACGTTCTCATTGATTTCCGCGAAGACGGAATCACTCCCTACGCCACCGTCTGGAAGCATGGCTTGGTTCCGGAAAAGGTCTAAAACAGGAGGGAGATGCGAGGGACAACCTGCTCAACCATTCTATATTATCCTATCATAGCCAATTGCAAAGGGTTGGCCCCTCCTGGCCCGACTTTCAGTTTCATGATCATGACAACCCCTTTGCTACCCGCCCAACATCAACCAACCAACTAGCTCCTCCCTCAAGCGCGCACCTATTCTCTTCCGTCCCCCTTCGGTTCGAAGTAATATGGCATCGGCTCTAATCATTCTGTTCCGTTTCCCGTGTTCCTGTGTTCTTTCCATGCCTGCCCCGTACCCACCGCTCCACGCCCTAACTACTAAACGCCTCACGAAATATAGCAAGCCCAGTTTAAAAAGCATATTTCTTTCTTTCTTTTTCTTTTCTTTTTTCTTCGTTTTTTTTTTTTTTTTTTTTTTTGGCAAAAGAAAAAGAGACTTCATTTAAAAAGCAGGGGAGTAACACTGAAAAAAAGAAAGAAAAAAAAGATGTTTTTTCACAAGTTGATAATGCTTTGGTGAATGATATCATACCAGTTCATTTGAAAGAAAGGAAGAAGAAGAAATAGTTTTCATCTTGATCACACCTTTCATAATTCGTATAATCATCCATTGTCGCTGAAATATATATATATATACCGTGGATGAATAAAATATCAGACCTAGAACAAAATGGAAAATTTCGTTCACACAAAAGTAATCTCTCTTCCGCTTAACTTTCATGTAATGTGCGTATACAAAACAAAGGAAGATATCATGCAACACGAAAAAACCATGCTCGTCCAAAAGCCATCGGCGGCTCCCCTCAACTTCAACTTCTCTCAGAACTCCCACACCCCATCCAAATCCCCCTTCCCTTCCTCGTCCATGAACCTCCTTGTGCCCGTTGTAGTGTCATCAACTGCTAGCCCCAAATTCCTTAAAGTCGCATCTGTCTCATCATTACTTACAGCAGGACGACTACCACCACCACCACCACCGGTGGTACCATCAATAGCCACGCTCCCACCCGCCGCTGTGCCTGTCCCCGTTCCAATTCCGCCAAGATTAATGCTATCAAGATGCATCAAGCCATCAACGACAGGCAGCGACGGTCCAAAGACGGCGTCCCATTGGTCCCAGTCGAATTGTAGGCTGTGCGGGTCTAGTAAGGGGCTGGAGCTAGGGCTGGGGGTTCGTAATGTAGGGTTGGGGTTGGGTTGCATGTCTAGGTCGATGTCTGATGTGGTGGGCATTGGCAATGGGACGTCGGGTGGTGTGAGGATTTGTAGTGAGCTAAAGTTGGGGAGGTTAAGGGGATCATTATTGCTGAGGTTGCCGGTCTTGTGTTTTGTGGCGGGGGTGGTGATGTTGAATGGTTCAGGTGGTTTGGTGGTGGTGGGAGGGAATTGGTATAAGGATGAATCATTGATAGTAGCACGTGGGGGCCGGGAAGGAGATGGCCAGGATGGTTTGGTGGTGTCACCCATTTGGGGAGATTGAGATGTAAGGGGACATTGGGATGGAATATCTGATTGAGGAAGTGTGGCTATTGTGTGTTCGTAGGAGGAAAAATCGATGCCCTCAGGCTGGTGATAGGAATGACTTTCTTGGACGGTGGTGTCCGGCACATGTCGATTTTCTTTCCCACCTGGCGCTCGTCCTCGTTCTCGCTCCCATTTCATCGATTGACTGTTACTGTGGTTATTTTGATCACACGGCTCCTTGATGAGCGTATAGTAACTATCTGTGAAACTCTGGACTGCGGAACCCCGACGTTCCTTGGGAACTTGGGTAGACATATGTCTATTAATTGGGCGCTTAGCCTCCGCCTGTGCCTGTTCAGTCCAAAGCACGCTCGGGTCAAGCCCTGCTTTTAACCAGGCTTTCTCCCGCAGGCGCCGCATCATGTCCCAGGCTTCACGGCCGCCGTCTCTGAGGGGTCGAGAAGTCGATATACCATCCTCACCGCCCACAACGCCGCCGTCAGGACCGGAAAGGGAGAAGATCTTGTCGATGAAAGCGCGGGATTTAGGTGCCTCTGCCGTTTGCGGGCGTTCGTACAGGTCAATTAGCATTATCCTGCATATTGTGTTAGGATGAGATATAAATTATGTATATGCGGGGGAGTCAGGCTACATACATTGTAGCGTGCATGGGTTGATGGTTCCTGTGGTTGAGATTTAGTTGATGTTACCACTATATTATAGAGAGGTGATAAAGACTAACCCTGGCCAGCTCCATTGGAATGGCTGGAAATCGGGATCAGTAGCCAGGAGGATGAATTTTTCCATGAAACCATGACAATGGCGCAGAGCTCTGGCTTGGGTTAGCAGTCAAATATCAAACCAGCCAAGACCTATGTCTATGTCTAAATCGAGGAAGAAATATGTCTACATACCGCTGACGAGCAACTGGCCATATTTTGCTTTTGGCGTTTTTCAGAAAAGGCTGATAGGCAACGCAAAAAGCCTGAGGCGGATGTCAGCATCAAATTAAGGAAATGAGGAGCAAACATTAAGCTACCTTGTCAACGAAAAGAGAAAGTAATATCCTAGCCCATTTGTGAAAAGCAACCAAAACGGGTGAATGATACTGTTCTAGACAGCTAGGGCCGGCCTCAGGGGTGGCAGGGTCGCTAGAGTCCATAGGTGTAGAAGATGAACATGATGGGGTGGAATGGTAACTGTGGCCATCGCGGCTGGTGGGGTTGACGGATTTCGATATGGGTATCCGATCCACTATTGCATGTAATTTGGATTGAAGTTCAATAAGAATTGTACGCAAAATTTCCATGTCCCGTCTCGTAACCGGTTTGGTTCCCAGTTGAATCTTCAAGATCTTTCGAATCGCCTCTGAGATAAGTGATTAGCATGTATCTAACATATTGCAACGAACCGAAACGATAGCATCAAAGGGCGGACTAACGAGCCATAACATATTTCCCTTTGGCACATAAATAATACACATTCACCATGGAGGAGCCTCCACATATATTCGGGTCGCTCGGACAGTCAGGCTTCCGCTCATTGCTGTTAACCATACGTTCGTACTCGGCCGCCTCGGGTGTGTCTAAAAGAATATCCTTAACCTCGCTTGTAACGCGTACATCCCAGTAATTTTCATCGCTGACAAGAGGAGGGAGGCCACTGGACATGGCCACCACGCCATCCATATGGACGATGTGCCACCAAATGCGCCTTCGAGTCTCTGCCTGGCAGGCTGAAATGCCAAACTGGGCTGGGTCCCTGTGTAACCCCATAGTTTGCGCAACGCGAAGGGCCAGACTGATGAACAAGCTACTTGCCAACGGCTCTTCTTCTCGGGACAAAATAGTTTGGACAAGAAGGAATGCTTTGAGGCCATGCATAGAGGGGTTCCTGGGAAACGATATTTTCCGAAGCCAGCGGGTAATTTCGTCATGGAAAAGCTCTGACAAAGCGGCACGGCTCTCGATGTCGAATTCGTCACGGATTGTCCAGTGCGATATCGTGACCGAACCACCATACCAGATGGCATAAAGAAGTGGAATAAAAGACGGGTCAGGGCACGGCGCTCCAGTCTCCCCTGTGTTCTCGTACCAATTCCAGAATGCGCGATATTTCCGCAGAATCGAAGGGGGGTGCACCACAGGGCTAATCGCATGCACTCCAGACATGAATCCTTTATATAAAATGCGGCTTTGTCGTCTTGTAGGGACGTTCTCCAACATGTATGGTTCGACGGACTTATCCAGGGACCCCGGTGACTCGCCCATGGGGAACAGCATCGATTTGTGGAACGAGTCCTTGCGTATATGCGGTGATGTCTTTGTTCCGTGACTGCTATTTGGCAGCGTTGAATCCGGCAAGTCATCTTCATCCAAGGAAGAATAGCAGTCGCTTGGACTGGGTGAGAGTTCATTAGAGCGGGTTTGGCCACGAAGAAGTTGGTTCAGCTCCGTTATCTGCAATTACTAGAAATCAGTGACCGGCTAAGCTATGGAGTGTCATTTGATGTGGTTATACCTCACGCGAGATATACGCCCAATAGGTCGTCCCAACATATCTATAAAAATGGTCAGCAAAGTTCAAATGTCCCTGTTCCATTCCTGGGATTGAGCAAAAAACAACCTTGACTTTCCACCATCTTCCAAACTTAAGTGTCCCAAGTTCAAGGACCCAACCGGGTCGACAAGGTCCGTTTCCAGGCCACTCGGAATCGGAAAGTCATCACCACTACTATTTTCAGCTTGGCCTATCTGACACAATCTAGATTTCGACAACGGGCCGACGGGAGGCGAAGTATCCGATTGTGACCTTGGAAAATCAGGCGCATCATGCTGCGCGAGTCCGGGATTGGTTGGGGCGTCATGTCTCTGGCTTTGTCCGGGTATATTGAGCTCCTCGAGGGACTGAGCGCCATTTGCTCGCACCCACCGCTCAACAACAGCCGTGAGTTGGTCCAACCTGGCCGCAATTGCCTGGGAATCTGAATATTGTTCGCGCAGCGCTTCCTGGCCCCGCTGTATCTCCCTCAGTATGTTGTAGGGAGACAGCACTTCAACCGAAGAGCCGTCCCTATTGATGGGGTCGTTAAGCTCCCTCCGCCGCTTGATTCCATGGCTGTTTTCCCGTGAGTGGTGCCGCGACTGGGAGGGGTCTGTCAGAGACGATGAGTTGTAAAGGCATTCAGACTTCGTTTTCTCACAGGTTCCGCATATTGGATGGGCCTGCAAAAGGAATACCGGAGTAAATTAGCAAGTAATATAGATATTTATTAAATATTTCTCATGTTTTTTCTTGCAATACGTACGGTGTCGCATTTCACCTTGCGTCGTCGGCAGGTGAGGCAACTCTTGCTGACTCGAGAGCGGGTGATCTGCTTGCCTGAGGACAGGTATGGCTTTCTCTGGTGTAATTCATTGGACGTGGACGCAGCGTATATATTTGCTGGTCGCATATCACCAGTAGGGTGTTTGCTATCAGGTTTGCCGTCCTGGATAGCCGGTTCCCGTACTGATTCCCAAGACTGGTGATTGGCCATGTTGGGCCCAGGGATGGGGGAATTAGCAGATTTGACCCAGAACCTCCAGTACAGATAAACAATATACGACTGATAGATTTTATGAATAATTGATTTTGCGGCGAGTCCTTGTCATTGATAGGAACTCAGAGCTGCAGAGTGGGGTTTGTCTGGTCGATGCGATAAAGCTATATTTTTGCGGGCATCTGGTGAGTCAGGAACAAATCTACGTCACAGCACTAGCGGCATCGGAAGAACCAGCGGAAACCACAGAATTTACAAAATATATATATATATTTATACTATATTTAGAGGCTTATATGTATAGGCTTGGCCACAAATATCCTGATATTTTATTTCGATTATTGTTCTATAGTCTCATCTATCCATTGTATGGCGAAAATTTATTATATTTCCGCCTTGCCGTTTTCGCCAGGTTATCCAAATGCTCAAGAAAATATCGTCGGCGTCCTTCTCACTTCTCACGAGCTACCCAGATGTGAAATAAAAATCCAACTGCATACGAGTTCAGTAATAATCATAGCCGATTTCTTCGCCTTTGACGTCGTGGCGTGTGGTGGTTAGATAGGGGTACCGTTTTATGGCCAGGCCCATGTTTCTTGATGAACTCTAAGAGGGGGTGTGTGCGACGTTTGAAGTTGTTTCAAAACGAGAACAGGTACAGCCACCTAGAAGGGCCGGAGCAAAATATTGCATGCACGTGTCGCAATTCATCCGCGCATAATTAACTGGCTGTACATCGCGATTTGGAGTGAAGGCCCTGTCTCAGAAACATTCAAATCTCTACATAGGCGTCATGAAACGCCATCCATTTTGTATCAATAAAATGCTCCAACGCCCCTGCTCTGCCACTTTGCAATTTTCTTTCACCCTCGAGAAAACAGCATATGATGTTTCGGGCAATTCTAGAAAATCAGGCCTTCGCCTTCTTTTTCTCCTTTTTCTTTTTCGGTTCCCCAGCGCTGCCAGGCCTGATTGGCGTGTCACTCCCTAATCCTTGCTGCTGCATCTCCAACATCGCTTCTTTGAAAGGATTATCGCTCACACCTCCACCCGTGAGTGCCGGGGAGTGAAAAGGGAGAATGGTTCCCATCTTCCAGCCGCGGGGCGCAGCTGGTGGTGGTATTGGCTTTTCTGGTACAGGAAGTCCACGGATACGGAGACGGAAGGGGGATTCTTCAGTGGTTGGATGATCGCGGAGGTATTGTGCAACTTTGATATAAAGGTGATGTTCTGCGGGGAAATTTAAGGAGTGTTGGATTTAGTATAACTGCGCTTGAAAGAAAGAGGGGGGGGTAATAGGGTTATGAACGCAACATACTATTTTTTACAACATTAGTTACTGGAGTGCCATCCTCCGTCTTCAACTGCACCCTAACTCGGCCAGGATTTGCCCAATCTTTTGGGTGCAGCTTCTCCGGCTCTAGAACCCCGACGCGCAATCCCAGCACCTGTACAGCATCCAAGATATCCCTTGCTAGCGGATTCTCCACCGCCAGCTTCTTATTGACCTTCCTCCCCTCGGCGCGGGATCGAGTTTTGTCAAAATATACGGGATACAGGCATTGGTAGTAGCGGGGGATATCTCTGTTGTCGATTTGGGGAGGGTGGGATTGTGCAGGAGGTTGCGCATGGGGCCGCGGGGGAGGTCTTGAGGTTACCTCCGAAGGAATGTTGGCAGGAGCGATAATGGAATTCGCAGCTAAGGCGGCGGGGTCAAAGTCGGCGGGATCCATGTCATCTGGATCGGAATCCGAGACCTCTTCCACCCTGACATGGCGGGACATGGTAGGTAACAGGAAGGAAATGCGAAATGGCTTAAATACCTGTTTCTGCAATGGTTTGCTTCGGCACTCAGGAGTTGTTATTATCCCACGAAATAAGCGCTAGTGAGATGGAAAGTAGCGATGTCAAGTATTCCATTAGAAATTGAGTTGCAGATTCTCTAGAAAGCTAGATATATAATCCGTTAACGTAGAGGCAGCTGGAGATGAAGAGGTTCAAAGTTGTGTGGGGAAAGATCGGCAGCGAGTGTTTGTGTGGTTTGCATCACCAAGGCTTCTTCCAGTCCAGCGTTCAAACATCATCAACCTCCAAACCCCAATCATCATAGGCTACGGGGTAGAACAACTCGTTTCAAAACTATATTCTGGCTATGATGATATGTAACTACAGGGGCCAACGCGTATTAAGAGAATTTGATCGATTCACAATGGCTACTCTCGAAAAAAAGCCGACTCCCTCATTCGCATGCTGGTTAGTGGCCCTGAGGCATGAGCCTATGTCGGAACAGCAGCCCTGGTTGATCAGAAAAAAGGAGTTGTGTGGTCAGACGACGCTAATTTTATGTTGGAGGTTTCGCCAGCACTTTTATCTCGTGTGTTTATACATGTACCTCATGAGTCACAGCGGCCAAGCAACCTGGCTGCCCTTGATAAAGGGCCCGAATGCCCCCTGGTGAGAACCCTCTTGTGCCACAGCATCAGATAAATTCGGAAAGGTCTTGAGAACGTCCAATTAAACAGCATAGAGGTTAATATCTCCTTGAAGTGACATTATTCAAAATAATTTGCTAACATCAACAGGTAAAAGACCAAAACGAGAATCAGGATTATAGAAAGGAAATCAAACCGGCACCATGAGTTCTCAGCAGCTTCTTACTCCAGATTTCTCTGCCTGCAGCAAAGATGCGAATCCCGTCTGGAATCTGAAAAAATGCCTGATCCGGCCTTTACGCGAAACTGACGCCGATGCGCTTGCTGTGGAAGCCAATAGTTCCAAAATCGCCAAATACATGAGAAACGTATACCCATACCCGTACACCATAGATGATGCCAGATCATTCATTGCATTATCAACAGCCGAGCCATTGCTCGCAAACTTCGCACTCTGCCGGTTAGCTGATGACCGATTGATCGGGTGCATCGGGATGACATTTAAGGAAGATATTTTCTATCGAACGATGGAGATGGGCTATTGGATTGGCGAGGATAATTGGAATCAGGGGATCGGCACAGAGGCTGTTTCCGCTTTCTCAGAATGGATTTTTGAGAAATTTGAGCATATCCTGAGGCTTGAGGCTGACGTCTTTGAAGGAAATGAGGCAAGTGGTCGGGTGTTGGAAAAGGCGGGTTTTGTGTTGGAGGGGCGGAGGCGCAAGGCGGTTGAGAAGGATGGAATGGTGTTGGATCTGCTGATATACTGTAAACTTAGAATTGGGAAGTGAAAACAGACTGTATTTCGGTCTGTTAACCTGGGCATTATCAACGGGTTCTGTGGCGCCGAATTCACGAAAACTGGTCTCCCTGGGTGCATGATTCTTTAAATGTTCCAAGAGTGTTATGGACGTAGAGATCAATTGTGCAACGTAAAGGGAGTTTAAGTTTTAAGGACTCATGTCGTCACTCATTGGAAGTAATTAATTAGGGCTGGCTTTGGCTTTGGCTGCTCAGGTACCGGAACCCCGCTTCGATCTGCCAATTTTCCGTGTCAGAGCGCAAGGAGAATTGAGTTGCCCTGATAGAGATCCCTGATCCACATAATAAAACGCTTGACAAGGACGCTGCATATCGTTAAACTCCTCGCGGGCCGCTCACCTACATACCTAGTGATGTATTCGGGTGCATTAGATACCCGATTCCTGGGCCATTCAACTATCAGCAAACGCAATCCCGCTCGTGTCTGCATACGGCGATGTTGACCTATCACAACGAATCGATAACCCCGCATGCTGTAGCTCTTTGTCGGCTCAGGGCGCATGCAAACCTCGGGGCTGGTCGAGCATGCCGGAATCGTACCCCAATTGTGATGTGGGGATAAACTCAGAATTCATGCCAGGTAGCTATTAATCGTAAACAAAAAAAGGGGTTGCATCGCAGCCATATTTTCAACATATTTGCCTTTTTACATCAGCCATTAATCTAAACTCTGTCTTGTTTGTGATTTATGTCCCCACAGTGTCCCCTCATCTGAGTAGGAAAGTAAAATTTTCTATCACTTGATATAGTATCCTCTACTTTATTTTCAGTAAAATCAAAATATCGGCTACAATGTCCCAGGAACGGAACCAAAGCCAAACCGCCGTGTTCCATCGCAACATACATGATATCCCCAAAACTGCCGTGGGTGGAGAAGGAAATTATATAATTCTCAATGATGGACAAAGAGTTCTCGACTCCACTGGCGGCGCTGCTGTTTCATGTCTCGGGCATGGGAATGCACAGGTCAAAGCCGCCATAACCGCGCAGCTGGATGAGATCGCATACTGCCATACGTTCTTCTTTGCAACAAATGTGTTCGAAGAATTAGCACATTTCCTGGCAGATTCAACTGGGGGAAAGTTGTCGAAGCTGTTTATTATCAACTCCGGTATTATTCGCCTTTTACATGTCAGATCTTGAACTACCCTTTTCTTTTGGTGCTTCTGATATTGGTGATATCTCCGTGCCAAACATGCTACAGCAAAAACGAAGGGGAAAAAGAAAAAGCAGAAAAAAGGAACTTGGCTAAACAGAAAGTGCAGGGTCTGAGGCAATGGAAGTCGCCATGAAGTTGGCCAGACAATATTACCTAGAGCTACAAGCACCGCAACCACAACGTACCAGGTTCATTGCTCGCAAACAGTCGTACCACGGTACCACGCTGGGTTCTTTATCGATGGGCGGTCATGTTTCTAGAAGAGAACTGTTCGAACCATTACTGCTACAAAACATCAGCCATGTTTCTCCCTGTTATGCATATCGCGGGAAACGTACTGGTGAATCCGATGCAGAGTACGTAGCTCGGTTGGCGGATGAGTTGGATAACGAATTTCAAAGGGTTGGACCGGAGAATGTGTGCGCGTTCGTTGCGGAGCCCGTTGTTGGTGCAGTAAGTTGACCACAGCATCTTAATTCAACTGTAGAGTGCAGAAGTAAACTCACCCGTTTATCATCAGGCACTAGCCTGCGTTCCCGCAGTACCCGGGTACTTCAAAGCAATGAAAGCAGTATGTGATAAATACGGGGCACTGCTCATTCTGGACGAAGTGATGTCTGGTATGGGGCGAGTGGGGACGCTGCATGCCTGGGAGCAGGAAGGGGTAGTCCCCGATATCCAGACAATTGGCAAGGGGCTGGGTGGCGGGTATGCTGCCGTATCTGGTCTGCTTATCAACGAGCGAGTGGTGGGTGTAATGGACAAGGGAACCGGTGCATTCCGCCATGGGCAGACGTATCAGGGACATCCCATCAGCTGCGCCGCGGCATTGGCGGTACAAAAGATCATCAAAGAGCAGAACCTGATAGAGAATGTTAGGAAGATGGGCTCACTCCTTGAATCGCTGCTGAAAGAGGGCCTTGGTGATCATCCCAATGTTGGCGATATTCGGGGGAAGGGGCTGTTTTGGGGGGTATGCTTTTTTACAAAATTGCTATATTCAATCCGTTCCCATCTCTCCCAGCCCCTCCCCTACCCCCTGAAATGCTATTTTTTCTCTTGTCAAACTAACAAAAAAAAAACCCCCACCTCAGATTGAATTCGTCAAGGATAAGTCCATAAAGGAACCCTTTGACTTAAAGCTCGGTATCGCCACTAAAATCCAAAATACCGCTATGACGCCCAAGTACAGTTTTTCTCTATATGCTGGGAACGGAACGGCGGACGGTGTTCGTGGGGACCATGTACTGCTAGCACCCGCATACAATTCGACAGCGGAAGATATCAGGACCATTGCAGGCCTAACTATCAAGGTCATTAAGGATGTTTTTGTGGCCGTGAATGATGGCGGTGCATGATGTGCTCTCCTAACATCTTGAATGGAGCGATGGTTAATATTCCAGGGGTTGAGTGAAAGCATATATTCATCCCTCGTTTGAAATAGTTAACCCTCTATATTAATGAAATCTTCATATATATACGAATGGAGGCCTCTTCATATCTCTATGGCTCGAAAGAGTAATGAGTTACATAAGAGTTTATCATCACAAACGCAGTTAAGTGGTTTAGGAGAAAACATGACATAAGGTCATTACTCCCATATTAAGCTAACTTGTAAGAAGTTATATTGCAAGCCTGTTCATGAAAGGCATGAGAATCATTTGAAACCAAACGACCAAAGACGAATGCAGAAGTCAATCTAATTGAATAAAATATTCAGTCGTCCCCCCAGTGCATCTGCGGAAATTTGTAAAGCCTTCAGGCTCAATCACCTTTCTGAAACACTCCATCGCTTCCGTTCTTTTTTTCGTCCCACGCAATTGTAGAATATGGCGTGAAAATTGTCAATTTCATAAATGTTTATGATTGGCGTAAAGGAGATGGAATGACAAGAGCAATAAAGCTATAGTGTGAGAGGAAGGGTCGCTAGGACGTCAACTTCACCTGTCCATATTTTTCATTCAACGAATAATGAATCGAATTACACGGCCACTGAGAAGCTAACTGGAGGATCGGAAGAGAATAAAGTGTGAGTTTCATGGGGCAAGTGCCGGATTGCATAGAAATGTAAACTTCCTCGAGCCTGACTACTTCACTGTAAACATCAACGCCAAGAGTCTTCCTCTTGATGGATGACTTGACTGGAGAGGGAGAGTGGAATATCTGGTCCAGTTCTTCGGCCTGTGGAGTAGAGAAAGAGGCAAATCTCAGCACGCGTAAAATTGATTTGCAGCAATTATGGAACTTACAGTGCAGTTTTGTCTCCGGAATGATGAAGATAACACTAGCTTGTGTAGAACACCAGATACAGAAGATAATATAGGTCTTCCACCTAATATTATCCAGTGAAATGATGCAACCTGGCTGAACAACATAGCTTTGGGACTATGAGCAGCAGATATATTGGTCATAACTATTCGGATCAAGGGAATCAATAAAATCGGAAAACGAACCAACCAGCATTTATCGTAAGGGTTTGGAGTGCCATACCCTTGGCTCGCATCTCGAACCAAAGAACCTAGACTAGATATAGAACTTAGAGCGGAGTAATCCAATAGAATAGACCGAGCTGAAAATGAAGATAAATGCCAACGTTGCGGTTCCCGCAATGGGAGGCGTGTCAGGGGAATCTTTGGTTCCTCCATGTTTAGTGAACTCTGAGTTCGAAACACGGATTGCCATCCAAACGATGGAGCAGGTAATATTGGAGAACAGAAGGAGCGGTCGTCAGCCGATCTGAGCGATGGCCACGATGACTACAATGACCGATCCAGTAAACATGCCAACTTTGCGCCCAAAACTGTCATTCAGGGCCCAACGACGGCAAAGCGGCGATGCCGCCGATGATCACGCCAATTTTATACATAGACGAGGCAATATCTACCCAGATCCCCTTATTGGAACCACCGAAATATGTCAGAAAGACCTCGTTGGTCTGAATTGAGTTATAAAGAGAACCATGAAAACCATTCAAAGTCGAACAAAGGAACCCGGTAAAAGAAAGCGAAAAAGAGAAACAGAGCGGAACGATTCCATGGATTCGGACGTTCCTTCATCATTGCTTGATTGAAGGCTTCGTTTCCATTGACAACCTTGGTCATGATGATACCTTTTTCGTCATTCTGCTTGACATCAGCAATTGTTTCCAAGAAATGATCTCTGTATGTATGTTATAGTCGAGAATATAGAGGAGGAAAGTGATGGAGGTGGAAGGTTGGTTGATCGTACTATCTAGCGGGCGCAGCTCTCTCAGATAGGAGTGCGGGTCACGTGGTCTACTAAGGGCATCCTGCCAACAGAAAGAAGGCGGCACTCACATGGCTAACTGCGCGCTCGACTTCGCCGTCCTGGGGTTTCGACATCTTGAGGCCAGACAATGACCAATAAGTATACCGAAGCGGTGTTGTTTTGAGGTAGCTTTGACAGTTGGATATATGAACATCTATCCCTATGGCAATATTGATAGACAACGGATTATCCTAAAGAGCTGCAAACTGAAGATGGGGCAACGAGAACTCATCTCTTTGTCATTCTGACAACTCATCGAGATCAACTCCATCCTAACAAGCTATGTTCGCCAGTTTTACCCATCCACCTTCTTATTAGTATTGGGAGATATCGACAGCCTCAGGCTTAGTCCAGAGTACCTAGAAACAATCCATGACGGTCGAGGATGTTAAAGGATATCAGCTCTAGGATTAGAGGCCATTGATTTGATGGAAGTCAAGCATTTTCATATGTCAATGGGATTAGAGCTTTTTTGAGAATGGTTCGCTCTAGATATACACTGAAGGGAGTGGCGTATTCTAGGAGCCCCGGAAATGTGGCCCAGAACTTCCCTGTCAAGAGTCCATTAAAAAATGGCTGAAACGGCTGAGACGGCTGATTAATTGAATTAATCAGAATATTGTATTTCTGGAATCCTTTTGAGATGCCGAAAATAGCCTTCCTGATTTGTGGCTTGGTTTCACTAAGTGTGAAAGGAGCCTCTAGCCAATGTGGGAGAGAGTAAACTACTAGGGAGTGATGGAAGCAAAATGTAACAGCTGGACGTGCATACGTACTGAAATCCTGTTCCAAATTGAACAGTAACACCTCATGAGGTGGAAAGGGAGTTCATGGCCAGACAGGAATTTTGTACAGCAGAAAGGCATGCTGACGGCTATCAGAGCCAGAATAGGGGTCAATACTTGATTCTTAGCACCCATTGACGGACATCTCAAAACTGAAGACCGAAAACCCAAGTAAGCATTAAATGAAAGTGAGCCCGTGTGTATTTTTTTATTTTTTTTTTCAGGTTGATAGATGCCCCCAATAACTGATTGATATTCCCAGCCCATCAAAGTCAACTCAATCCCTGATCAACCCTACCCGGTCAAATGATGTACGGGGAAGTCTGGTGGTAGAGTGCTCGGATATACATGGCTGGCCACTTGGGAATTCCCGTCTGGGTCTGACGAAGGGGATATATAGGGTTCCATGCTCCTCAGCTCTCTTCCTACACAGTTTAGTGGAACATAATGGCGCCAGAGAAACAAAAGGGAGAGTGTTGGTCCAGCGGTGCTATCAACAGGAGAGAGGAGACAGTCAGCACCCAAAAAGCAGGGTGGAGCGCCCGGAACGCTCCAGCTGTCTAAAGCAATGCAAGATGGGTGTTCTGCAAGCCACTGTTCACCTTCTGTGACTGTTAATTCCTGTCCCACATCTGCCATGTGCCGTCTGGAGGCCATGGACCAAGAATGATCTTGATTTGTTGCAATCAAGGCCTGGAAAGAGCAACCAGTCATGCTTATACTTCATAGAAAATTCTTCAAGGTATGTGCGCTAAACGCGGTAGCCTGTTTGGCCAGAGGAATTGTCTCTGGTGACCATTTCCCGCACAGCATGGCCCCGGTCTGATTCCAGCTCAATTTTGACCAAGAATCATAGGATCGAAATCGGTTCTGCAGCGCAGATATCACCCAACTTCATAAATTCCCATATGCTATATCATGTGCCTGGAAGCCACTCATTGCTGAATTTAATACCCCACCCAATTGGGTAGCTCTCTTCGCACCAGGGCGCCTGGGTTGGCAATTCGCTGCTCCCATGATATTTCAATTTGACCTTGATATTCATATTATGGTAACTCTAGCCTTATTGCTACAGTACCACCTTGTAAACTTCACCCTCTAAAACCACCTAAAATGTGTTAACAGGCTCCGTGATTTCGGCTTGCGCTTGGGCCTTTGTTCCGATATCATTTTCGTGTTTCGTGGACAGGACGACCAAGATCCTCCAAACGCATTGACGGTCAGGGCAGGAAAGCCTTTACCATTGCTCATAATCTCACGGTAAAAATGAAAATTCAACCATCATAGAGTTTCATGGCCACCAGATTGGACCCGATTAAAGTTTCTTCCTCAGAATATGTGAAGTGTAGCTGCTGGTGCTTTTGGCTTAAATACTAACTACCTTGTGGAGCCAGCGCGAGCCCCTGTTCAATTGTGGCGTTCATTTCGCCACCAAATCTCGACAGGCAAACGACAATTTCTTCATTTTTGTATGCTTCCTATTCCACGGGGTTCAACTATCGTGGAGGAATATCTTCAAGCTATCGTGGTTTGCATGAGATATCAGGTTTTAGTTCTTGCGGTAACGATTTCATCCATTCCAGTCATCCAGTATGCAATAATTCCAAATTTTTTCAAGCGAGCGGATGGTCAGATATCTTCGTAGACAATAAAATGAAAGTACGAATTCTTGAGATGGATATTTTTATATATTTTTTAAACTACAATCATTATCGCACATACTCACAAGTTCCAGGCTAAGCCCGATAAGTTATATCAGTTGTACAAGATGGAGTTACCATGACCCGATATATATGTAGCCTGATGCCTTGCGGCGCGTACCTGTTCCAATACCAATCTTGCAACTCCCCCGATAAAAGTTTTCCGCACACCCCATGAATCTACCCCACATCGAATAAAGTGGGCGCGGGTGACGGGCGCAATCATGTTGGTAAATACTCCATAGCGTTTAAGATATGGAATGCTCATAGGGGACATCAATCAAAAAAGCTTTATAACTGAACATCAGGGGATATGGGCTCCTCTCTCTTAACTACAAGGTCTAACACAATTTCCGCTGCCACACCAAGAGAGGAGCCAGAGTCACGCCCACTGACGTGACTACCTAGCAACCTTTGGTTATAAATGATTCGCGATTATCACACAAGAATCGCTCAATTATGAGCTCCGCCTTCAAATCACGGCTGCGCTTAATGTTAGCCGCTGCGACCTTTCGATCGATTACGACCACGCCGAGACACCAGCCTCAGGTTCATGTACTAGGCCTTGGCAGCATTGGAGCTTTTACAGCCCATTCCCTGGCCGAGATTCGCAGCCCGCCCGAAATAAAGTTGATGCTGCATCGCACATCGCTTCTTCAAGACTACCAGCTAAATGGGAACCAAATCACCTTGAAGACAAGTGAAGGAGACACTGTCAATCGTAGCGGCTTCGGTTTCGAGATTCTCCTTCACAATACATCCTGGCATCACTCCGCCAGTAATCATGACATAAAGGATTATGGCTCCAGCCACAGTCCTCCAATAGCAGTTGGCTCTCCCACCAATCACACGATTGAAAACCTGATCCTCTGCGCCAAAGGGACACAAACTATAGATGCCCTCCGGTCCCTGAGACACAGGCTGAATCAAAACTCCACTATTCTCTTTCTCCAAAATGGCTCTGGCATGATGGAAGAAGCGAACGAGAAGCTCTTCATGGATCCAAAAACACGACCAAACTATCTAATGGGCGTGATATCTCATGGAGTCCGTCTAAACAGCCCCTTCAACATCACCCATACCGGATTCGCTGCAACCTCTCTTGGTCCCGTTCCGCGTTCCCTACGTCGCAATGATAACATCATCTCCCAGGATAAAACTGCAGACATCAATACCAACTACCTCCTTCAAAACATACCTCTGGTACCCCGCCTCAACGCAAAATCCTATATCTTCACCGACGTGCTACAAATCCAACTAGAAAAGCTTGCCGTCAATGCCTTCAGCAACCCCATCTGCGGTCTAAATGATTCTGTCACAGGTACCCTCTCCGCCATCCCCGAGACACGACGGGCCCTCACCGCCGAAATTTCAAGGGTTGTGCAAGGGTTGCCGGAGCTGCAATCAGTTGCGGGGATCAAGGAGCGGTTTTCAGCACAAAGGCTGGACGAGACGGTGAACGCGATAATCACGATGAATGCGAAGTCGACTGTGTCGATGGTGTGGGATTTAAGGGCCGGGAGGGAAACAGAAATTCAGTTTATTAATGGGTACTGGTCGAGGCGGGGAAGGGAGCTGGGAATCCCTACGCCGATTAATGATAGTTTGGTGCAGCAAATTGTGGAAAAGACAGAGAGGATTCAACGGGAACGGGGCGGTTAACTAAAGGGTATTTCCGGAAAAGCTGCAAATGGAAATACAATATGTTTTACACTTTGGCTTCTATTACTTTGCTTACCGTTATTATCCCTTTTGATGTATGTGTGCATGAGCATAGATTTTGTGTATAAACAAATATCCATCCATTGTTTTTCTGATCCTTTTCTTTTTTTATTTATTTTAATAACAAATCTCCTCCCAAGGATCTCATTAACCTTAAAATCCCTTAGCTTAGTAAAAGGCAAGTGGCCGGAAACTGGCTTCTCCGGCATTTCCAATTCTCGTGAATTCTCGTCAAAGCTAGGGTACATACAGAATGCCCAGGGAGGGGGAGAGGAGCGGGCCAAAGAAATACTCCAAATAGAATTATTACTCATCCCTGTCCCCTGAAGCCTGCTGAGCCAGTCCTTCCCCAGCATGCATGTTTGCTTATAGGGCTAACGCTTATTCAAATAAGAGGTCACCCTTTAATAATCCGACAATTATATCCCCTGTCCTGTAACACCGGAGAATATTGCCCTCGGAAACCATTGAAATGTTGATATCAATTCCAGCATGCGGTTTACGCTTGGGCAGATATACATGTACAGCTAGGGTTGCTGTATGTACTGTATGGGCTTAGATAAGATAAGATCTGATCAGCAAGATAAGCTTTTCCCCTTTGTGGCAATAAATCTTCACCGCCGCCGTTTCGCCGAAATCTATTTCATCAATCCCGCTTTTATATCTCAAGCCAGCGCGGTGCAGGCTCGCATTCTCTCTCTCTTTGCGACAGCGGCTTCCCTCTTTTTTGTTTATTCTTGATTTCTTTCACTTCTCGTTTATACGATTGCTCCCTTCGTTTTCCCCCTGTGCAGTGTTGCAGTGTTCTGCTCTGATCTTATCCTCCCTTGCTCCCACCATGTCTACTTCAGTCTCCGGCGGTCGAGACCTCCCTGCGTCCAGGTATGATCTGAGTACGTACTGGGGTAGAGTTAAGCAGGCCGCAGAAATCTCGGACCCCAGGTAAGATATCTCACCTAGCAAATTGAAACCTCTCTCTTTCATTCCGGGCTCCAATGGAAAAAGCTTTTCTATTCCCGTAATCGGCAATGGCTAATCCCTGTCAATATTTTTTTTCTTTTTTTCTTCCAGGACGCTCTTCGTCTCCCCCGCCGGCCTGGATAAGGCAAAAAGCCTCATTGCCTCGTATAAAAGTGGCCATGTCCCGTCAATGACACCAGAGCTGTGGCAGGCAAAACAGATTGTAGATTCTACTTTACACCCAGGTATGCCAGCAATGCTTCCCTTTTTCACTCGAAACTTGCAAGTATAGGGAAAACTTTGGGTTCTAACTACCAATATCCTATCTAGATACTGGTGAACCAGTCTTTCTGCCTTTCCGCATGTCCTGCTTCGTCATGTCCAACCTACTTGTGACCGCGGGAATGCTCACCCCCGGCCTTGGTGTATGTCTTCAACCCAATCTCTCTCCTTAAATAAATTAAAAAAAAGGATCAACTGGCTCATGACGGATATAGACAAGGGGTATCGTTCTCTGGCAAATTGCCAACCAATCTCTAAACGTAGCCATCAACAACGCCAATGCAAACAAGTCAACCCCTCTCTCCTACTCCGCCATTGGAAAATCATACCTCATGGCCGTCTCTGCCTCCTGCTCCGTCGCTCTGGGCCTTAACGCCATCGTCCCCCGCTTAAAACGAGTATCGCCCAACACAAAATTGATCCTAACTCGCCTAGTCCCCTTTGCAGCCGTCGCCACAGCAGGCGCGCTGAATGTATTCCTAATGCGCGCCGAGGAAATCCGCAAGGGAATCGACGTCTACCCGGTCCTCTCCGACGAAGAAAAAGCGAAACGAGAAGTTGCAGGAGACGGGGAGGTGCAGAGTCTAGGGAAGAGCAAGAAGGCGGCTACATTAGCGGTGGGCGAGACGGCGATCAGTCGAGTGCTCAATGCGACTCCAGTCATGGCTATTCCCCCCTTGATTCTCGTGCGACTCCAGAAGACGGATTGGTTGAAGGCGCGACCTCGGCTTGTGATGCCTGTTAATCTAGGTATATTTTTCTCCCTCTCCCTCAGGTTAAAAGCGTACATAGATTTGGCTAATATTTCTACAGGCTTGATCTTGACAACCTCCCTCTGTGCCCTTCCATTTGCACTTGGCGCATTCCCGCAAAGACAAGCTGTTAGTGCGCGGTCGCTGGAAGACGTATTCTGGGGCCGCGGTGGGGAAAATGATGAGGTTGAATTCAACAGGGGCATATGATCTATCGTCCTCTTCGAATATTATCATGAGAATTTCTCTTTTGGTATCGCTCTTTAGTTTTATACCGCCTCGCTTTCTACATTCACTTTTTTACTCTGCCCAGCTCGGCGTCTAGACATCGTGGGTTTCTTGAATTTTCTGTGATTGGATGGATGTTCTATCTTTGATATGTATAGAATTGTTTCTATTATTCCGTTCAAATAGAGATATATACCTGACTGATTCGGGTTAAATATGTCCTGTCTTTTTGCCTCCCTCTTTCTTTTTTCTTCTGCCATTTTCCACCCCCTTTTCCCTTCTTTCTCCAACTCGCTCAAACGAGTTCATTTGTTTCTCTATTCCTCCGCTGGAAAGATTGGATACCAGACACCCTTGTGCAATGTCCAGTCATGTCGGTTCTAATCCCTTACTATTCATACAGCCCGACTCAAACTGCGACCCTTTTGGCTACGGTATCTGAAACATTCTTTCATGCCACAAGCAGACGAGACAACTGCTGAGTCGGTTTGAAACAAATGAATATCTTACATGGTAACTGTCCCGCAAAAGAAATTTAGAGGTAGGGGGACTAGATGCGACGCCTATTGACAATCACGAATCTCGCTCCAAGGGGGGAACGGCTAAATTCTAGTTGTTATTTAGGGGCATGGCGGCACTAAACCTTAGGAACCTTGCAGGTGCTCCAGTTAAACCAGCGGCGACCCTTCACATTTATCCCAGGTTTGCCCATGAGCAAAGGTTAACAATTTAGTATTTAATTTGTGCTAAATTTCTTCTCCTTACTGATCCGCAGCTACATAATGAATTGATGATGGTGCATTGTTTTCTTCTGAACTCGGATAGCCTGTTCCTCCTGCATGTAATCATTTTTTTCTCTCCCTCCAATGTCTAGAGAAAAACCAGATGTCTAATAAAAATTACCGGGCACGCACTCCCTGATTCATGCTCTGCGCTCTCATGAGTATCTATGAAGAATCCGTTAATATAATCGAGGATGATATCAAACTCGTTGGCTGCGCCGCAGTGGACAATGTCAACTTGTTCCGGCAGGTATGAAGTCAACCATCTGCCAAGGCGTCACAGGCAAGACGACTCGGAGTGATTGATCGATAGTCAGACTATTCTATTCGTAACTTGATGGTTTGGCCTGGTCGAGCATCGGATAGACTACACCGAGCAAAGTGATTCATTAAGGGGATCGATCCCGAGGAAAGTTCCGCAGCACTATACAAAGGGCGCCGACTAGGGGAGCACTCTAACATAAATAATACCTACGTGTTTATTGTGCTGTCAGGGGCGTTTTTGAAACGGAAGGGAAATTCTATTTAAGTTCTATTTATTTCATTTTAATTTTAATTAATTTTTTACATAACGTATATATTTATTTATTTGTCTGTTTTCGTTTGATTGAAATCCGTCTCTCCGTATTAGAGGCCACATATAAGGAAGGGTTGGCTGTACAGTAACTACACCAGCAAGGAACTCCCCCTTCCCCCGAAAAAAATGGGAGGATTATAGTATGGCTGAATGGCTTACATGGCATAAACATTGTACGGAGTACCCTATCCATATATAAATAACTACTAGTTATAAGATGGGAGGAGTTGCCGCAGCAATACCAGCAGGAACCTTGCCGCCCGCCAAACTTTGTATATTCCTTGATGAAAATTGGAGAGTGTCAGATCACGTGGGCATGGCGCTTGGGGTGGTAGGAACTATGCACACATCCCCAAATTTTAATTCCACGCCATGTATATAAAAATATATATACTACTAAAAGAGTAGAAATATGCCAGATAGAAAAATAATATAAAACAATAATAAAGTAGATCGATAGCTGGATGGAACATATTCGTATATTCGGATCCTTTCCCCGGGATGAAATATACTTCAGGTTGTAGAGTTTTCCACTTCCTCGCCATCGCTTCCATCTCCTTCACCAAGTTAGTTAAATCCCTAACTAGGTACTGTACATACCTACATAGACTACAATAGCCATGACCGAGATAGATAGATAGTTGCAACCAGAGACAGCGGGATGTCTGGCGGATGGACAGGAATAGAGATAAACAGATCCTAGATGCTATGCCTAGTCTCCTGTATATATATATTCCTACAGGTGCACTGTATAACCCTCCCCTTCTCGCCCTCAGTCAGCCCCCCGGACGGAACAACGTCTATCCTGAGTTAGTTGATCCCTCCACACTGCCTCAAATTCTACACAACACGGCCCGCTCCACAACTACTCCTCTGCTCCTCTACTCCTTAACTCCTTTTATCCAATACACTTCCTTCCAGCGTGCCATTCCATCCCCGGCAGCCTCATCTCCAGCCCTCTCGCATCATTTTGTATTTTTTTTGTGTGTTTTCTCTACCCTCGCCTCCGCTCCAAATCAGCCGACTGGGAGAGTCTGGGAGTCGAGAAAATAGTGCCTCTACCCGTGGTCCCCCCAGACCACACACCACTCTTCTCCTCTCACGATAGCCTTCACCACTTGCCTCCTCCTCCCAGCACCCAGATATCCTACTTCCAAGTCTCTCTGGTGGCCGTCACCTCCATATACAATTTTCACTGCTCCCCTCCCCCCCCCCCCCCCCCCCTGCTGATTTTCTGGGTGTTTGTCTCACCCCGGTGTCCATGGCTCTCTCTTAGACAAAAATCCCCTCTTGAGTCGCCTCCGCTTTTCGCCCTTCGCTCGGTGGCCATCAAGAGAGAGACAATTTTTTTTCTTTCTATTATTTTAACTTGCTACTGTCTGGCAACAATCCACTCCAAACCATCAAGAAGAAAGGAGTTCGATTTCTCTTTTCTTTTCTCTTATTTGTCGCGGCCATCCCAGTTCCAAATCCTCCTCTTCCCACTCCATCATGTCGACTCCTTCAACTGCCACGGCCACTCACCCATCGCGTCACCCACACTATGGCTACTCGCACCACCAGACTTACCAGCCCGCTTCCACCACCTATCCTTCGACGTCCTCTGCTACTGCTGCGTCTGCGGGCTCCTCCCGCTTGGCCAATTCCTATACCTATCCTACTACGACCACGGCAACCTCCTCCTCCCAGCTTAATAATACAACTCTCCCTCTCCCCGCTCCGTCAATACCTCCCTCCTCCTCCTCCTCCTCGACCTCCATAAACCATCAGGCCAACATGGCGCCCTACCATTATCAGCAGCAACAGCAGCAGCCCTCCTCTGCCACACTGCCTACTGCTCAGAGCCGGCGGAAAAAGCCAGACTGGGCCGAGTTCTATAAAAATGGTGTGCCAAAGGAAATCATCGTCATTGACGATGACGACGATGAAAACCCCAACAACATCAACAACCAGGAAAACACATCTATCCCCTCCGCCTCCTCCTCCACACACCAGAAGATACCCATCTCACATACGTCTGCTCGGTCTGCTATCGCGTCCGGTGTCAATGGCTCCTCTCACCGTGCCCCTGCAACCAAAAGAAGACGGACGGGAGTGGAGACTGCAATTGATATGTCTTATTATGACCGGCCCACGTTCTCCATCCACCCCCAGCAATATGGCGAGGATTCGTCAGGCACCTCCATCTCCACGGATCGAACTACCTCCTTGCACACCACTGCCCCGACATCAATGGGCTCACACGGCAGTGCCCCGACAAGCAATATATATTACGAAGACGCTGCTGCCATCGGCCAGAAACGGAAGCGGGTGGTGACGCGCAAATCTGCCCGTGATGAGCAGAAACGGAGGGAGTTGGAAGTCTCAGGGGATGCGTTTAGCAGTTATATCCCCCCTCCAAAGCCGCCTATAAAAGCTAAAGATGTGACTGTGCCGGTAATCCGAGATGTATGCGAACCCCCTCCTTATATAATTGCCCTCAGCATGGCTAACTTTTCAATAGTACCATCTTCCTAAAAACCAAAAGGTAGACGATGATGATGGACACTACATAGTCACCCCAGAAACAGATTTAACAGAGAGATGTGAGTTTTCTTTACCTTGATCGGTTTGCTAGACCTCTTACTAATTGGGATATAAGACTCCATCATCAAACTACTTGGCCAAGGAACCTTCGGAAAGGTCGTGGAGGCATATGACAAACAGAAGAAAACTCGCTGTGCCGTCAAGATCATCCGGTCAGTGCAGAAATATAGGGAAGCCTCACGGATTGAGCTGCGGGTGTTGTCCACGCTGGCCTCGAACGACAAGACGAATCGTAATAAATGCATACATCTTCGGGATTGTTTTGACTTCCGAAATCATATTTGCATCGTGACGGATCTGCTGGGCCAGAGCGTCTTCGATTTTCTCAAGGGTAACGGATTCGTGCCCTTCCCAAGCAGTCAGATTCAGAGCTTTGCTCGACAGCTCTTAACCAGCGTTGCGTGTAAGTCTCGTATCTAATATATACTTAAACTACTTGATGCTGATCTTTTCTAGTCCTCCACGATCTCAACCTTATCCACACGGATCTAAAACCCGAAAACATACTCCTAGTGAACAATGCCTACCAGACTTTTACTTACAACCGAGCCATCCCGTCATCTTCCCATACCTCCTCGCGAAATGCCCGCCAACGGCGCGTCCTCCTAAACAGCGAGATCCGGCTAATCGACTTCGGATCCGCCACCTTCAACGACGAATACCACTCCTCCGTCGTCTCAACACGCCACTACCGCGCTCCCGAAATCATCCTGAATCTAGGCTGGAGCTTTCCCTGCGATATCTGGAGTATTGGCTGTATACTCGTGGAGTTCTTCACAGGTGACGCCCTTTTCCAAACACATGATAACCTCGAACATCTTGCTATGATGGAGAGTGTCTGTGGGGGTAAGATCGATGCGAAGCTTGTCAAGCAGGTGATGCAAGGTCGAAGCGGGAGTACCAATGGAGCTGCGAAGTACGCTACATGCACCTTATCCCCCTCCTAAGTATTATATGATAGCTAATGGGATAAAATTAGATACTTCAACCGAAGTAGACTGGACTACCCCAATGCCGAGACATCAAAAGCATCGAAGAAATACGTCCGTGCCATGAAACCACTCCATGTATGAATACCCCCTTTTGAATCCCCAAACCCGGAAAACAAAAACTCCATACTAACATTAAACCCAGGACTTCATCCCCGCCACAACGAGCTTCAACAAACACTTTCTCGACCTGCTCCGCCGCATCTTCGTCTACGACCCAAAAGTGCGTATCACTGCAAAACAAGCCCTAAAACACCCCTGGTTCAAAGAATCCATCATAGACGACGGCACCGAGGCGCTGAGGATCGGGCAGCAGATCCGCGATGACCTTACCGCGGCGTCGGCATCAGCATCTGCTTCGTAGTAGCTACTTACCTACGTTCTTCCTTCGTTTTTTCTCTCATTTCTGTTGTGGGGCCACGATATATTGATTGATTTCATATTTTTTGGGGATGGTTTCATGGGTTTCATGTGCGTGGGTTTTTTTCACGAATTGATGAATGCTTCCTCTCTCTTGTCTGTATCTGGTCTGATCTAGTCTGGTCTGTCCCCTTGCCTGATGCCTGTTAATTACACGCCTCCGTCCGCCACAAATCAACAATGCAGAGTATCAAAGCGGGCACGCTGCAGATCAGGCTAGAAGCAAAGTAACGGCGCGCTTGGAGATGTTAATAAACGTTGACTTGGTTTTAGTCAAGTTTGTTCGAGTTTCAAGGTAATCTTGGTTTGGTTGGTAGGGGCGAAAATGAAAGGGGGAACGAACAGAGGGGGGATGTTTCTTTACTAAAGTACAGTGCAGTACAGTGTACGGAATTTCTCTTTCTTTCCTTGTGCCTCTTTTACCCTCCCTGTTTTTCTTTTTCTCTTTTATTTTCATTTCCTATCTTCCTTATTTTTCTCTTTTTCTCTCTTTGAACCACTTGGAAGGCAAATAGGCGAAGGCCAAGCTAAGGCAAAGCATGGGCAAGTCATCTAACGGACTGAACTGAACTGAACACAACATGACATTTGACATATATCCAACCCTCAACCCCCAACCCCCATTCACTCTCATACATTTCTATTCTTATTTCATTCCTCTTCTAACTGACTTGTTTCACGTCAATTTTACTTTTACTTTTACCCCTCTCATCGCCCTTTTTGTCGGCGTTGGCATTCGGTTTTTGTTTTCCTTATCTTCATTTCTTCCTCGTTATTTACATACATTCTACATATATCACTATAGGGAGGCGGAGCGCAGGCCAGGCAGGTTTCAGGCCCAGGCTCATGGTTTCGAGGGGAGGGGAAGGGTGTTATCCAGTACATGTACATCGGATCGGAACAGGATAGGAATAGGATAGGATAGGGCATAATTGCTGTGATTTTGATTTTGATTCCGATTTCAATCTTGACATTGTGAACTTCAGTCATCATTCCTGGTTTGGTTTTGATGTTTGGTTTTGGGTTAATTAGCATTTATTTCCCTTCCCTTGAACCAACCCCTTCCCACCCCCCAAAAAAAAAAAAAAAAAAACTGCCGCGCTCATTCCATTTCCATCCCACCCCTCCTGTGCCTAATATCCTTCCCCCCTCCCCCAAATCGACCGACGCGCGACGTGAGGAGTTTTGTTTTTGGGACACTTTTAATTAAATCCAGTCCATCTATACAGCCCTCCTCCTCCCTACTGTCTGTTATGCTGCTGGTGGTGGTTTGTCGTGGCTTCGCCTTGCGCTTTTTTGCTTTACCTCATGGTTTATCTGTGGCTATGCTATGTCTAATGACTTACGCAATTTTATGAATATTGGTCGATGGCACATTTGTACCTGCTGGCGAACTGAAGTGGTTTTGGGGGTGGTGCTTTGTTGGTCAAGGAGAAAAGAGAAGTTGAGAGGGGGTGCAGATGCAATATATTTATAAATATATATATACCTCACATATGTTTTTATACATTGCTTCTGCTGTTTTATGCCGCTTGAACCCTAGTTTATTTTATTCCTCTTGTGTTTTGGCGTTATACATAGGGAAGGTTTGTACGTCTCTGGCTTTTACTTGTATTTAGATCTGATTGGGGTTGTGAATTTTTTGAAGCTTGTGACCGTCTTTGAAGAAGCTTCAGGGGGATTGAGAAAACAGAATTCCGATGACTACCTACGAATGATGACCCTTTTATTATCTTTGATAATCATTCATGCTATATTTCGGAGCCAATATAGACGAATATGAACTAAATGAGACGTATGCCAATAACTACTTTAGGTGGTTCAATGGCCCTGAGCATTGCTGAATTGGTCCATGGTTTAATCCCAGGATTGAAAAGGGCAAAAGGATACCCAGATATATCAATTCTAGAGGAAGATCTAATTGTAATAATAATACAAATGAGAGGAATAAGATAGATGATATCAAACGTTGAAAACAAACTAAGCCCGAAGAAAAGATGCCAGCACGCCTTAAATTCTCATCCCTTTCTCAAATTCCTCCCTCAGGATGCCCACCTCTGTACTTGGTTGATCCCAGGTGGGATGGGAACACGCCCCTTCCTGGCTTGATTCGGCGTCTGGGCCGAAGTTGGATTTTGATTCCAACTGCCACCAAGTTGTCGCTGTTGTTGTGGTGAGAGTGGCGAAATCATCCTGAAGAGAAAAGTAGTTATATGTCCGTTAGCAGAGGACACCTTGTATAAATAAATTACTGCAGCCCAAAATAAAGAAGAAAATGAGGGAAAAAGGCTCCTCCACCACCTACCACTGAACAGCAACACCAACACTCTCTCTCCCGTCCCTCCACACCGACCCTGGTTTCGATCCCTCCAATTCCCCCTTGTCCCCTCCCCCCTCTCCCCCTCCCCCTGTCAACTCCCCCCATGCCGCCTCCGAAAGCTCAACATCATACATCGAACAATTCACACAACCACCCCCAACCGTCGTGGATATCGCCTTGGTCAAAAACGGATTGATAACAATTATGGAAGCACCGCAAAGGCCCGTGCCGTTGCTGTTACTGTTGTCGTTACCTTTACCAACGTGGAGGAGGGCGGGGTTGATGTATGCCAACGAAGCAGTGGTGCCGGAGGCGGAGGAGGAAGAGTTGTATTTGTGATCGAAGGTGCAGGTAGGGGAGGCCGTCGCTTTATTTGTGTGGTTTTCGGTAGGCTGGTGGAGACGGGCGAGCGCATCTGTGATGAACTCTCCGGGTTCGAGGGTTGGGGCGCGGGGACTGTGGTTGAGTGGTGTAAGTAAGCCAGTGATTGAGGAGGACTTATTTTCTCTTTCTTTTTCTCTTTCTCTTTCTCTTTCTCTTTTATCTCCTTTTCCGGTCCTCCTTTTTCACCAAGAGGCCAAATGGAGTGCAGCGGTTAATGGATCAGAGAATACTAACAGGAGAATGCCCCCGGAACTAGGACCCTGCATTGCAAGGCTGGGGACGATGCCTAGGACCATTAGGTAGGGAATGAAGATCATTGTGCGTTTTCTTTTGTCATCCGCTCGTTGGTTTGCGATAGAAGGCATCTATAAGTACATTTATATAAAGATAGGGGTACATATATATATGTATATCAAGGGTAGTTCCACGTAGATGCTCAATACAAACGATGAATCAAGCTTCCAAGTGCCACATCGAAGAGCAAGGTGGTCTGGTATATGATAGCAATAATATGCATGACACATATACTACCGATTAAAACAGGTATAATGCTGCTGCAGGCTGCGTGGCATTGTGCCATCTTTGTTTTTCCCTTTCTTCTGCATTGATGGCCATTTCAGAATATGCGTGTTGGTTCATTGTTGGAAGCTTTGCGAGAGCACCCCATACCAATACCAACGCCAACGGCGAAGGTATTTATCGTCCAGTGCCAGATAGCCTGCACGTGCCGCAGCAGAGTTAGAAAGCATGGTAAGAACTCGCATGCTTAGGAAATTATTCTTTCCTGCAGGAAAACAGGTTTTCTTGTGATGCATATGCTGTTAGTTATTGTGCATCAAGAGCTCAAAAGAGAAACCAAAAGCCGGGGAAATGAAAGAAATGATTTTGGAGAAAGTAAACAATTTCGAAAGCATGTTTATAGTCGATCAGAGTCCCATCAGGCATATATCCAGATGAACGGGATGCAAATTAACAGATGATGAACACATCGTAGAGCCTAGAGCGTCTCATTGAACATGGCCAGGGTTTTCCAGACATAAACTTGGCCAGAGAAGTTAAGGCGAGAGGCTTGGTATCATATAGAAGATTCCCGGCGGATGATCACTAGATAAAAGCAGGCCATCGAATAGAAAAAGCGAGGTACGTTGAAGATAAAGTAATGCTGTTATTTGTCCCATTGAACGCTTCAACCTGATGGTTGGGTGCTGCTCTGTTGTTGGTGGGAGAAGAAACATAACAGGGGAACATGGAGGATGTGCCAAAAATGCATATTCTGATACGAAGACAACTGGAGTAAGTTGGGAATTGTTGCCTGAACTCGGTAACTTAAACAGACGTCCCACCTACATTTTAAAATTGATATATTGACAGTGGAACAGGGAGGGATCCTACGATGCAGGAACAATCACTAACCTTAAGAACGGTAACTAATAATAGCAATGCAATGGTTGGGGTCATTTTATAGACGTATGTACACTGTGCCTATCTGCAGAAAAGGGTACAGAAAGGTAACTAAACCAAAGAAGAAAAAGACAAACCTCCGGCTCATAGAAATAAAAGATATATTGGTAAAGATGTTGGCGGATAAAAAAGGTAAATGAGGACATTAGTATAGCAATTTTTTGGAGCTTGCTTACAGAACAGTACGAATGCAATGCAGTAGATTAATAAAACATAAAATAATTAATAATAACCCATGCGTAGAAAGGGAAAGATAAAAAACCAGCTTCGACCAAACAACGGGGTTGGTGAAGCTAAAATGGGACAACAAAGACGCCTATGCACCGTAACTCTCTTGCTCTCCGATTTATGGGTAAAAAGCTTATAGGTTACTACCGCACAGGTTTGTCAACATCCTCTTTCGACTCTTTCGAGTAAGCTTTCTGTAGATGTTTTGAGCCCTTGCCGTCCACCTCAAGCATGAAAAGGATATCCCTAATCTGAATCCCGGCGGCGCGTTCTTTGTCATCCTCTCGCCAATCTCCCATCTGCTTGCCCACTGATTTACTTGGTCCTCCAGCGGCACCACCACTAGGTTTCGCAGCAGAGGTGCCGGCAATGGTAGTAGCAGTATTGGGCCTCGGTGGCGTAGAAAAGCCACTGCGCGACGCGACGGGGGATCCACTGGTTAGCCAGCTGTAGGTTTTCTTCTTCCCGCCAAATCTTACGCCCGAGGTCAGGTTGTTTGTGGCCATCCGAGCCGTTTCGACGGACTGCTGATGTTGTACCGCTTCCGTGACCTTGGAGTCGGCCTTTTTCGAGTCCTTTTTTGTAGTTTTGCGGTCGTCTGGAGCGCGTTCACTGGCAGGAGCAGTTGGTGTGGCAGCGCTAGGAGTGGCAACCCCAACAGAGCCCGCTCTGCTGGAATCGCCGCCCAGGATCGCGTCGGCACTCCTTCTCGCTCGTTTACGAGCCCGCCGTTCTTCGTTCGATATATCTTTTTCTATTAAGCTGCGACTCCTTTTTGCTACAATATTAACTATTGTCATTGGATTTTTGTTTGAAGGTTCGTCGCCCTTGGCGATATCGTCAGATAAGGGACCTAAAAAATATGATGATTAGCTTAAGGATCATAAAGTTCCATCGTGGCACCATTTGCATACGTTTAGGCGTTAGTGTTTTGGCAGACGCCTCCATATTCGACGGGCCGCCTGCATTTTCACCAGGAGGTGTTAATGTAACGGCCATGTCGCTCCATTCTAATGGAACAGCCCCATGTGAATTTGCGCGTCGATTTTTTGCTAGCCCATAAGAATGATCGACCACCGAGCGAAGTCGTTCTTCACAGGCCAGCGAAATCAGTGACAATATGTCGCCAAGTGGAGCGTCTTGGGTCAAAAGCGTTTTCCCTGTCCGTACGACCGAAGAACCATCCGGGCCTGTGACCTCGACAGGGCCAGCAGCGCGACCCGGGAAAGGACGGTAGACGCCTTGTGCCGGTATCCGCACTCCAAGGTCGTAGGCTCGTTTTTGTATCCGATCTTCCACCATTGCCGTGAACAGAAACGGCGCCTGTAGAGGGTATTGCATACGCCTGCTCGCCGCAGTATCTTGACGTAACTTTTCATCTTCAGCTGCGGCCTCGGGGGTTTGAGCAGTGACTGGTTCCGCGGTAGATGGTGTGGGAGTGGCAAAAGCACCTTGCGTGGGTGTTGGTTTCTGCAGTGTCGACTCCGCGAAACTGTTTCCTGCGGAGACTGTACCGGCAGATGGTTGGGAGACGAATGAGTTGTTGAAATTAGTTTGGATACGGGGCGGTTGCTGGGGCACGGGAGGAGCCTGTCCATATGCATGAGTCAAATATTCCTCCTCTTCTCTCACATCGATGCCAGACGAAGCCAAAACATCAGTTAGTTCAGCTGTATCGGTGGCTTTCTCGACGGGTCTCGATGGAGGTCCCATAGAACCTGGAGGTGGATGGGCACTCATAGTCGGAGTGGAGGTGCCGTTGGCGAAGTTTCCGTTAACTGGGCTTCCTGTACGAGGTAGCTGCAGCGTGCCAAAGCTAGGAGATGCGTAGGGAGAGTGAGTTTGCGGTAAAGGTGAGAGGCGTTGTCGTTTTGGAGGAGGGGCGATACCGCTGACGGGAGAAGGGGCTCCAGGGGACGGGGACGGGGTGGAACCAGGCGGGGAGAACGCCTGCGAAGCAAACTGCTGGGACTGTGTTTGGGCCATGATGAATAGGCACAGGGGAGAGGTGTTATATGTGAATAACTATCGAGCTCGCGAGTGAAGCGTCACCTCGCCGGAGGAGGGAGTGAAGGAGAGCAATGCGCCCAACCAAGAGACGTGTTGAAATCGCGGTCATCTCAGAGTCATTTCGCCAGGCCTGAGCAGGACGATGCGTTACGAGTATCTCGAAATAACTGGTAGTCGCAAAAATGGTCTTGTGTCTGTATATATATGTCTGTTTCCTGTCTTAGTCGTCCACTTGGATGTTGATATAGATGTTGGACGTTGTCGTCGTTGAATTTGGAAGTTTGGAGGAGTTTGATGCGGCTCAATCAGAGCTTGTGGTCACGTGGACACAATGCTGACGTAATGGGTAGTTTTTGTTCCAGGGAAAGAAATTCAACAACAGAGACCAGGAGAGTAATGAAGAGAGAGGAACAATCAATAACAGGTGTCTTCAAGTGGAGGTGACACATATTTGAAGCGGATACAATCCCAAGCTGTTGATTAGTGATATTCTGAGACCCTGCATTGGAGTGTCACAGTTAATCCCCCACTGGCCTTTGCGAGAGCAATGGACTTTTAAACAACTCCCATTTCTTGATGCGCCCGAACATACCCGCGTTGTAAGTCTATGATACAGGACAAATATCATACAGCTTTACGGATGCTACATCTGTACAGTGAGAGGGATATATAAAAGTATATATATACCTATACTTATATATCATGGCGGCAAAACGAAAAGCGTCGGCGCTCCAGCCCACTGGGGGTGAGGAGCCTGTGGATCCTACAGACGAGCTCTTGTTCTACAATCTAGGGGGTGGAAATGAAGTCGGGAGATCGTGTCATATCATACAATACAAGGGGAAGACAGTCATGGTGAGCAATTGTTCTTGTCGTCGCTCGTCGTCCATGTGTCGCATCGAATCCTAGCCCCGCTGACTCGATGGTCTTTATAGCTTGATGCTGGAATGCACCCGGCAAAGGAAGGTTTTGCTGCCCTCCCATTCTTCGACGATTTCGACCTGAGCACTGTTGATATCCTTCTTATAAGCCAGTACGTCGAGCATTTTTTTTTTCCTATGTTTTCCATATCTTTTGAATTTTATGTTTTGATACGGATATTTCTGGATTTGGGGGATGAAACACCATTAAACTATGTACCAAGAACAAGTCCAGGACAGCTCTCTGCTTCAGGCCCTGGAGAATTACTCACACAGATCTTATCACTTCATTATTCTTCCCTTGTCCTGAATATATATATCAGAAAACAAATGAAATTACTTTTTGTCCTCGTTCTTCTGCCTACGTTCTTGTTTCTCTGTATCTCTTGTATTGCGCCAACTAGCAAAACGCGCCTACATGTCCGTCCTTGTTCCTGAGTCTGCGTATCTTATTCCATTTATCCATACTCGAAACTGGACACCTAGCTAACCGGCTCTGTTTTTGGGCCAAACTAGTTTCCATTTGGACCATTCCGCCAGTCTCCCCTACGTCCTCAGCAAAACTAATTTCAAAGGCCGGGTTTTTATGACCCATGCTACCAAAGCTATTTACAAGTGGCTTATCCAGGACAACGTCCGAGTCAGCAATACATCTTCGTCCTCCGATCAGCGAACCACACTCTATACTGAACAAGACCATCTCTCGACATTGCCCCACATAGAAGCCATTGATTTCAACACCACCCATACGATCAACAGCATTCGTATTACTCCATTTCCTGCCGGCCATGTCCTTGGCGCAGCCATGTTTCTCATCTCAATCGCTGGTCTTAACATTTTATTCACGGGAGACTACTCGCGTGAAGAAGACCGGCATCTTATATCAGCGGAAGTACCCAAGGGCATCAAAATTGATGTGCTCATCACTGAATCAACATTCGGTATATCCTCCAACCCACCTCGTTTGGAACGAGAGGCAGCCCTCATGAAATCCATCACTAGCGTTCTCAATCGAGGGGGGCGGGTTCTCATGCCAGTTTTCGCACTGGGACGAGCTCAGGAGCTCCTATTAATTCTAGACGAATACTGGAGCCGCCATCCCGAGCTACAAAAAATACCTATCTACTATATCGGAAACATCGCGCGGAGATGTATGGTTGTCTATCAAACGTACATTGGAGCCATGAACGAAAACATCAAGCGTCTCTTCCGCCAGCGGATGGCGGAGGCTGAAGCTTCAGGGGACAAGAGCGTTAGCGCTGGCCCCTGGGATTTCCGTTATGTGCGCAGTGTGAGGAGCATTGAACGTTTCGATGATGTTGGTGGGTGTGTCATGCTTGCATCTCCTGGTATGCTGCAAACCGGTACCAGTCGGGAACTCTTGGAACGATGGGCACCGAACGAACGCAATGGTGTCATTATGACGGGTTATAGTGTTGAGGGGACTATGGGTAAACAGATCCTAAATGAGCCAGAGCAGATTCCAGCTGTGATGAGCGGCCGGAATGCTGTTGGGCCGGCCAGGAGAATGGCGGCTGGGGGAGATGATGAGCAAAAGGTCATGATTCCGAGGCGATGCACTGTGGATGAAATAAGTTTTGCAGCCCATGTAGATGGAGTTGAGAATCGAGAATTTATTGAAGAAGTCGCTGCCCCGGTTGTGGTGAGTAATTCCCCGCACAGCTATCTATCTACTAGCTTTGCTAACCATTCACTAAGATCCTCGTCCATGGCGAAAAACATCAAATGATGCGCCTGAAATCCAAATTGCTAAGCCTAAACGCGGACAAAACCGTCAAAGTCAAAGTATACACGCCGGCAAATTGCGAGGAGGTCCGAATACCCTTCCAAGTCGACAAGGTAGCCAAAGTCGTTGGGCGGCTTGCAGAGAGCGCACCACCTTCTGACCAAAACGAATCACGGCTGATGAATGGCGTTCTCGTGCAAAACGGATTCAAGTTATCATTGATGGCACCGGAGGATCTCAGAGAGTATGCTGGCCTCACTACCACGACTATCACCTGCAAGCAACACATTACTCTCAGCACAGCCAGCATTGAATTGATCCGATGGGCACTGGAGGGGACGTTTGGGGCTATTGAAGAAATCCGTACCCAACTCTATACGACGGATCACATGAAAACGAACGGCTTTGAAGGCAAGAAGGAGGTTCTGAAGGAGGAGGAAGAGGATGAAGAAGCCGACGAAGAGATCCCTGTGGATGAATCGCTTGCGTATCTAGTTATGGGCTGCGTTACTCTCCGCTACACCCCACGGACGCGAGAGGTGGCAGTCGAGTGGGAAGGGAATATGATGAACGATGGCATTGCCGATGCAGTCATGGCCGTGCTGCTGACTGTGGAAACTAGCCCTGCTTCTGTAAAACGTATGAATTTAATATTAAAATCCTCACCTCATTTTCCGTTCCGTTTACCCCTTCTCTAACAATCAATCCTAGGCTCAAGCAAACAACACCGCCACCTACACTCGCACGCCCCACCCCTCACTTTACCAAACCCACACTCCAACCTAACCCCCGAAGAACGTCTCACACGCCTTTGCATGCTGCTTGAAGCACAATTCGGCCCGAACATCGCCCCCATTGAGAAACCAAAGATAAAACACACCACCTTCGCCACGTCCGCATCGACACCAACCCAAACTACTACTTCCACTTCCGCGTTTAAACAGCACAACGGCACATCGACAACGTCAACTCTTGCAAAACCAGACCCAGACGCCTCCAGCACAGTCTCCACCCCAGCCGCCCACGGCACGACAAACGCCACGCCATCACCCGCGCCAACAACATCCCACGAAGACCTCACGCCAGAAGACTTACATGAGCTCGAATGCGCCGAACTCGACCGGCTGCACAGCCTTGGCATTCCCGTGCCAGGCCTAGAGATTCGGGTCGACAAGCATGTGGCGCGGGTGTGGCTGGAGACATTGGAAGTGGAGTGCGGGTACGCAGTGTTGAGAGATCGGGTGCGGGTTGTTGTTGAGAGGGCTGTGGAAACGGTGGCTGGGCTGTGGAGTGGGAGGTACGAGGATGAAGTAGGCGAGGGAGCGGGGGTTGGGAAAGGGGCGCTGGGGGAGGGGATGGTGGTAAGGGGGGGGAAGGGGAAAGGGGGAGAGTAAAAAATTTAAATATTTTATATGAAGGAGTTGGGTCGTGGAATGGAATGAATGTACTTCTAGAATATGATTGAAGGTTGAATTTTCTTAGAAATTTGAGATGGCATGGCGCTTGAATTATATCTGTCAATTGGATAATACTGGGAATGTGGTGCACCATTAAATTGCCTGTATTCTTCATGTACGAAACGAAGGATACTAAACATCCCAACTACCAAACACAATGGACATTCAACAGTACACCAGCAAACACCCTTTGCATAGTCTATATAGTCAGTAGCAAACAATAATCTTCGTTAAGATATATCATATATCATACTCTCACACTGGCTACCCATCCATCCATCCATCCATCAACTAACACAATTAATAAAAGATAAAATAAAAATTTAAAAAATTGTAAAATGAATGAAGGTATGAAGGAAAAAACGACAATCAAACAAGAAAGGGCAGATCCGTAATCTGACAAGATACCACGCTCGCTCGAAAACATGAGACTAACCATACATGTTACACATAAAACACAACAAAACAAAACGAATGAAAAACCTGTGTGGTGGGGATTGAGAGGGGGGATAATAATGGGGAAGAAAAAGATACCACAGGGTTGACCACAGGGTTGATTGGTTTTCGATGCAGTGTGCATGGTCATAACGAGCGCGGCAGATACTCATCTTAACATGTAACAGGGGGGAGAAAAACCATGAGCGTATAGGCATATGTGCAGTGTAGAAACGCAAGGGGAGCAATGGGAATTGGAAAATTTGGGGGTCATGTTTCAAAAGAAGAAAGGAAAATGCAAAAGGGGTATTCGTATGTTGTAGTTGTAGTTGTGTTGGAGAGGATATGATGTGAAAACACCAATGGATAAGAGAAAGAAAAAAGAAAGAAAATACGTAATAAAGCAAAAAAGGAAAAAGGAAAAAGAAACTTCCAGTCCTCCAGCGGGCATTGATTGGTGTGTTAAGGAGGTAAAATGGATGTAGGTCATCGCTGACCGTTAATGATTTAAAAGGAAACCAAAAAAGGCTAAGTGATACGCGTATCCGGCACTCGAGGGGGTACGTAATATATAAACCATGTATCGCAGGAGAGAGAAGAAAAAAGAAGAAAAGAAAAGAAAAGAAGATATAAAGTAACTACCGGAATCGATATGACTTATGGGCAAGAGGTGATGTTGGGATTTGGCCACCAACGCCGCCACCAGCTAAGGGGTCTCGAATGCGGCCGCCCCTCATCGGTGTCTGGGTACAATATATACATATGTAGACGGGCGGAAGGCTCTGGCGGTCCAGGCCAACACATTTCGTATGAAGCCAATGGGTGCAGGATTCACTGGTTAAGAAGTTTAGTAAAGAGCATATTACGTCTTGAAGAACCGTTACATACCACTGGATCATTAGATGCCCGCCATTGTCCATCGAGTTACAAACACATCTCGTCCCATTGTTAGGATTGCTTTGTCGTTCGGTGGAAGGCGTTACAAAATCAGGATCCGTCATTGTAGTAGGTGAGCTGATCTCCCCGCGACGCGAATCAAATTGACTACCAAACCCTGGCGGAGATGATCTCAATGTTCCCAAAGCATGCGAGGAGCGTGTCCTTTGATTATAGAGGGATGCGGGCTGTCTGGCCTGTCTATTCCGCCCCTTCAATACCTGTTTCAATGCATGCTGGGCGTCGCCTGTATCATCGTCATCCTGAGTAACTTCCGAGTCAGTCGTAGACTGGCCGCGCGAATGGCCACCTGGAGGGTTAGTGGCATGTCTACGAGCCGACATCCAACCCTCTTGCTGGGTGTGTAAGTGTGGTAACCTCCCACTACCATGCGACGAGTTTGTCCACGGTGAATGTCGTCCTGAATGTGGAGACGCTACTGTTGAGGAATAGGAGGAGCTTTTAGAATGGGGGCGTGAGGTAGAATGGGCACGTGAAACATTGGGCCGCCGTGGAGTAGATTCGGGGTGTATATTGAAAGAAGGATTTGTGCTGTGAGAAATTTGGAAATCGGATTCATCTGAGGATTCAGTCTCACTTTCAGTGGACAAATCATCCAGATCCATTCCTGGCCCACGGCCGAAAGCCGTGGGCGACTCAGTTACTACTTTCATCTCAGTTTTAGCTCTTCCATCTTTCCCGATTTTTAAAACTACCGACTCGACGGGGGCTTGGAGAGCAGCCGAAGAACTAGGGCGAGGGAATGAAGGCGTTTGTGTTTTCAATGGCGACAAACGACCTTTGGCAGGGGTCTTTCTTACACCGCTGCCAGAAGAGCCAGGGCCAGAAGACGAAAGGGCGCCGGCATGACGACTATGCGGGTGTATAGAATGAGTCGAACTTTGCCTGGAAAGTAGTTGCGAAGATCGTGACTGACGTAGGGCATCCGCGGCTTCATCAGCAGCCTCAGCTTTACGGCGAGCCAAACTCTTAGCACGTTTCAACTCTTTCAGTCTTTTCTCGCGTTTGGACTCCTCAGTCTGGTGATGATATGGCTGGCGGGTCTCAAGCCGAGGTGGCGTATCCTGTGGAAATGTTGGCTCTGAAAAGCCAAATCTCCTGGCAGGGGAGCTTAAGAACATAGCCGGGTCCTCATCTCGTATGGTGGGGAGACGAGGGGAAGTTGAGAAAGAGGTAGGATACAGATTTGAATCTATGGGTCCCATTGATGGTGTATGGTAAGCGTGAGGATCGCTAAAATGTTCGATCCCGGGCGGTACTTGGACGGCATGGAACTGGGGAACATGCAGAGTATTATTTGTTTGGCCCTGATCAAAGGCATCAAAACTAGTCGTTTGGTTTGGTCCAAATGGGTCCCCATAATTGTCAGACATATCCAGCGAACCAGCTGGGAACTGCGTGTCCTGGTCCCAGAAGAGCCTATTTTGAGGGAAAAATGGAGAATCTGCAGAAGAACCAGCAGCCACTTGGAATAGGTTTGGGGATTGGCCGTCAAACAAGTTGGCAGATATTCCAACGACCCGGCTTGGAGTCTCTAGATGACTTGAATCAGGGGGCCCCATTGTATTATGATTATGATTATTATAATTCCCCACCTCTGGATGCGTATTCCCGGGGTTGCTTCTGTCCTGCATCTTTCTCCTGCCAGTGCTCGTCGGGGGCGGGGTTTGCATCGAGGCAGCTGAGCGTTTTGCGGAGTCACTTGTGTCTATATCACCATCATTGCCCTGTTCGCCTGCTGCTTTTTTGCCAGACCTATTGCTGCCCTTCTTCGTGCTCCCCTTCGTTTTATTCCCCCTAACAGTACCAGAAATTGAAGTCCGTTCGAATTGCGGGGAGAGGTTCAATGCAATAGAAGCTGAAGGGTCGAGGGTTGAATCCCGGCCAGCTAAGCCATGGAGATAGTTGTGATTAGAGGGGGTAGTCAGGCCAAGTCTCTGGGGGGTCTTGAGAAATTCAGGGCTTGAAGCATAAGGGTCTGCGGTATTCCAGGTGACTCGGGGGTCGTAGAAGCTGGATTCTAGCTTTGGGGTGTGGAAGGCCGACTCGCCAAAGGCAGCAGAAGTCGGGGTTCTCTTTGGGGTCTGAGGCTCGCCATTGGAGGAGTTGAAACTGTTCATGTACATGTGCCCAAATAGGAGTCAGCATAACATGCAGGGTATTACTCTATTGAGTTACAGATATATTAAACTCTCAATTGAATCAATGGTAGTTGTGGCCCTTATTAGGCGGGACAGGTTTGAAACAGTAAAGCAGCAAGCAATCCATTTCATTCAACCATTCAAACTTCAAACATTGCTATAAATACCACCAGAACAGGAAGAAAAGGGAGGGGACGAAACAGACCTGTGGATTGGGCGGTCCCAACTCATATCAGCGGAGTGTGAGTAGTAGCAAACATGGGGAGTGACGAGCCACCCAGCCAACAAAGATCCCCCGAGGCAGTATTGTTCGTACTATTTAACTTCAGAATGCAGCTGGTGGGGGGGGGGAGTAGGATAATATTATTTGAGGGATGGCGTGGTCGTTATAAATCAAGTTCGAAACCGGGCAAGACGAGCAATGAGCAGAGTCCGGGATTGTTGGTTTTCAGCTAGCCGTGGGATCTGCTAGGGGAATCGGCCTGCCTAGTGGAGGCAGAGGGAGCAGGCAAAGCAAATCGGAGGTTTTTTAAGCAGGCAGCAGGGCCCGATGGGGGGACTAGAGGACGCGAGGATGCTCAGAGTTGCAGAGATGCAGAGATCAGTGCTTCATTTCATGGACTGGACAAGGCAACAGAGAGAAGAGTCATGGGAGAGTCAATTGTAGATACGTAGTGATGTGTGGTGTGTAGTCGAGGTGAAGAAATGAATGAAGTTGAACAGAGTTTTGTATAGGAAAGAGAAAGAGAAAGAGAAAGAGAAAGGAGAAGAAGAAAAATCTCACACCACACACACCCACACACAGAACCAGAAACCAGAACCAGGAACAGGAACAGAAGAAAAAGAGTTAACAACAGCTTTAATTAATTAAACTAACAGATTTATGCGTCTGATTGATCCACTACTTTTTACTTTTTTTCATCTCCAGATTTATAACTAAGCTAAATACTTTTTCTTTTTCTTTTATTTAGATATTTCCTATTCGGATCAGGAACTGCGGGAAGACTTTTTAGCAAAAAATTGTAACTAAATATAAGGGAGAAAAATTAGAAAAAAAAAACACTCATCAAATGAAAGTTTTACTGCGTACTGAGTAGTAAAACCATAAAATACACTCTCTAGCTACACAATTCTTTGAGTTTTTTTTATTTTATAAACCCACCGCAATTGCACTGGCACTGGACATGACTCGACTGGCCCAACTGGCGGGGTTGGCTCGCTGGCTCTGTCAAGGCCACAACTCGTGATTTGGTAAGGGGGAACGTTCGTTACAGCTACTTATGTTGTCGTTGGCTGCTGAGGTGAAAGAAATTTTTTTCTTCTTTCTTTTCTTCTTTCTAAATTTTCCTTCCTGGCGAGATCTCTTAACTACTGGTCTGTGGGTTTTGTCTCATCTCACAGTGGACAAAAAGGACTCGCGCCGGGAATGGAAGAGAAGGACAGAAAAGGGGGGAAACATCAAAAGAAAAGAGGGAGGTTTTCAAATGGCACAGTAGAGCAGATAAAATAAGTAATATACTATTTGCAATCAATCATTCGGCAAGATACTGACATCCTGGGGCTTAGTACGCACATTTTAAACATTGCATGAACAGGGAAAGGAAAAAATGAGAAATAAGACGGATCAGAGAAGAAAAAGAAAGGAAAAGAAAAAAACAGGAAGCAGGGAACGGAAGAGCAACGCTGCACTGCAGGCACAGCAATTCTAAGAAAGACCTTGCATATTCTACTTATATTTATGAGATCTCTTGCTCATCGTCAACCGTCAGTGGTCAGTGTGTACTGATTTATGTCCAGAAATCGCCGGATTTTGCTCGCTAGCCCAAGGGAAAATCCGGTATCTCGATGCACGTTGAACTATGCGGCAACCACTCACTTAATCCGGAGGGGGGGGGTGGTTAGTTTTTTAACTCAAAGATAAAAGGACACGCACGATTTATCAAGATACAGTGCAATCAAAACATTACTTCTGTCTTTGTTGAAAAGAGAGAGCGAGAGAGCTGAATAAATAAACAAATGGAGGAGCTCTGTTCCTGAGGCTGAATCAAAACGCCTAAAAGCCCCATAAAAAGCTGGACGATTTTCCTTGCATCTTGTCTCGTATCCTGTCGTAATAATCGCCTAGACAGCCCTAGCAGCCCACGTCATTGGCTCCAAGCCGTCCAAGCCCCCAGCGTCAGCCCTTCAAAACTCCATCGGTTCTTGAGGCGTGTGAGTGGGCCCTCATTGTCACCCAAGATCGCCTCCCTTTGGGCTTTGGCCTGGGGAGGTCGGCCCAGGCCATGGCGGGCAGACCTTTAGCCCTGACTAGTTGGCTTAGCGGGGGTTGTGCTGCCTGGGTGCGGGTAAATGAGATTTTCGGCTTGGAGCTGGGTATTTTTGCTTGCACGAATGGTTGGCTGTGAATATAGATATATTTTTGAGCGCCAAATAGGGTGGAGATCCTGTCAAAGAAGACAATCTTCAGTCTCTGTAGTTATATAATCCCCAAGCTATGAGACAGGCTGTACATTAACCTGGTGGAATTCCTCCTATCTCCGCCTCACTAGAAGAGAGCCTCCATCCATCCTTCACATAGGGCGAACCTCGGATTCACTGATACGCGATACACGGCTAAATAACCACACCACACCAGCGGGGCCCATAATTTCGAAAAAAAACAACTTGCCCCCAAGGCCCCAACGCTCCAAATGGGCACATAGCTAGGTGGGGGTAGGGATTGCAAGTTAGCAACCACTCACAACACCCAGCATTCGGGGCAAGAAACGCCAGCCAGCTGTGATGATGATGTGATTGCCAGCTCTGTTCTGCATCATGTTACATGGGCATTAAGCCGGAGGAGATCCATCGGAGGAATTAGGTGTGTGTTGGTGCGGACTTGTTTTTGCCGATGGTTTGGCTCCCGACCGAGAGAAATCCATAGGACATAGCCTTCGCATCGAACCCCTGACAGGCGCAAGGGAGAAGAATACGGGGTGCATCGAACCCCCCCGGCAGGCTGGCAAAGGCACTGGCCACTGGCCACTGCTGAATAGCTAGCCGACTGGCGATACATTTCGCCGTGCTCTCCCGACTGCCACCCCACGCAGGCCTTTCACAGTACGTACTATCCCAGCAGCTCCCCATAGAGTTATGGTACCAAGTTATTCATGATGACAAGAAATTGGGACGAAGCATTGTTAACTTTTGTGTAGATACCTATTCTTGCACCTGCTCCTTCTACCAGAATACTCTTCTTTGTCCAGCAATCCTAACTAACTTCATTAGTACTAGCACGCATCATATCCATGTTTCTGCATATCCTCAGAATAGCTCCGTCTATCTTACCAGCCACCTTCCTCGCCGAAGCTCTTCCCGCTCATTGAATAAGCCTATGCAGTAGTTAACGTATTTCACCACATTCTGAGACGCTTTGTACCACCGCACTAATTTAGTATGAGAAGTTACCTTGGTGTGTTTGTCTTGTTTGTCTCAATGGTAACTCCCCCCCTACTAAATTAGTGCGTTGGTACAAAGCGTCTCAGAATGTGGTGTGTCTCAGCAAGCCGTATTCCACCCAATATTTGCCCAAGGAGCCTTGGTTTGTTTCAGCTATATATACCCCCCTGAATTGAAAAAAAAAACTAAAAAAAAAAAAACTAAAATTGACTGCGAGGCAGGGACCACTTCCTATTCCGTGAACTGGCACACAAGCCACGCTCGGATGTTGAGAAAGCAACCTTACAACAAACACAACGAAGAAAGGAGCTATTCTGCTCCATTGTAACGAAGACATGCTTTTCCGGACCCCCCTGACGCCCAGATGAGGAGAAATAGTATGAAAGACAAAAATTGGGAGAGAATCACAACTACTCAGTATACTACGCCTTACCCTGATCCATCCCGAAGCACACCCCTTTGTCTGTGGGTTCATATATACATATGTATATAAATATATATTCGTATGGCATGAATAGGAAGCTACGGGACATTGTTAGAAATAAACCCCAAACCTATATCTTTTTCTATAGTTACTCTGCCAATCCTAATTCCTAGGCAAGGCTATTATTGCGGAGCGCGGGCCAAGCAAGCTCGCTGACACTGTAACCAACACATGCGTACGTATGTTGTGAGATTAATTTCCGGATTACTCTTTTTAAAGATGGGTAACGAGTGAAAAGTCCTACTCGAATTTTATTACCTGCTTGTCTGTGCTTGGGCCGTAAATTGGAATATTTCTTTGCAGTATTTGAGTGGGAAGGCGGTGCTTGTAACTGGCTGCCAGGCAAAAAAAAAAAAAAAAAAAAAAAACAATAAGGTGAATGTAAAGGTTTCACTCAATGAGCGACGAGGAGGTTACAATACTACAGAATTTCCCCAGCTTCAAATAAAAGGCGCAGAAAATTTCGGAGCTGCATTTCATAAAAACTGCTTTGAAAGACTTCCGCATTGAAGAGTTTGGGCAATCCAGAATTCGTACTCGCACGTAGTGTAAGGCTCTAAATAGGTGTTGAATGAAGGGATTAACGTGTGCTAAGCATTGCCGTAGATCTTCAGTCTCTTCAACCCAAAGTGAAGAAACTCACCACAATTCCAAAGTTCCGTTTTATAAATGTATATATCTATATTTTTTCCATTCCAAGGCTCCAAGGCTCCATGGTTTGATGTCGTGCTTACTAAACCCAGCCACGCGGCGCTAGTAATAACACTAAAATGATCGACGCCAATAATATTGCACTATATCCATGCCGCTAAGCTATTTTAGGTATTGGTCTCCGAATCAGGAAAAAACAAAACAAGTCCTGAATATGATATACTTCAAGATGGATTAATGAACGGATGAATGGATGTATGGATGAATATTTGGGCTACTATCTAACTTTGCTTTTGCTCATGTATCTTCTATAGAAGCCAGTGTTTGTTGCCGAGTGCCTAGGTATTCATGAGCATTACTTCATCAGACACTTATTTCTAGTTACAGCGGGTGAACGCTCTTTCAATGTCACGGAAGCATATTCTGAATAGCAGAATATGCTCTTGAAATTCAATGTCAGTGTACTGCATTTGCTCGGGGTAAGCTTATCTTGTGAGGCAGATAGAAAGCTTATATATGCTGGACTTTAAATGGATTGAACCCAAAAACCAAAAGCACAGTAGGTACTTGGTGTAAAGCATTCCGGGAATGGGTTCCAGCTGCAAGATCTACCCCTTATCAGTAGAGGTACAGTACAATTCCAATGAAAAATACGCACCTTGAAATTTTGAGCTAACCAACAAAGCTGTGAACCCCCCTTGCACATAAAAAGCAGGCATTTTGGAGTGGGCCTCAAACACTAGTAGTCTTGCGAGGATAGAGAATATTTTCAGGGGGATTTACCATTTGAATGACTTTTACACTAAAGAAGAACCGTATTGAATTAAGGGTTTGTACGGCTAATTAGGGAGCGCCAAACTGATACTGATTTAAGGATTATTTTTCGAGTATTTTTCGATTGCTCGGGATCCGCTCACGATTTTTAACTTCTTGGCGGCGGTTAGGCTCAGCCGCCACATGTAAATTTAGTTAAAATAAGCGCCAGTCATTTTCCTGTGTGAGGCGGTTGATTTTGAGAAACTCCCCACATGAAACACCCAGGCAAGTTAAAGGCAAGACAACAGCAACAGCAACACACCCAACGCCAACGAAGGCCGAAAAAAAAAAAAAAAAAAGGACGTGCTATGCCATTGATTATAGACCCAGTGTGGGCATGTGTAACACATTCACACTTTTCTCCGAATATATCATGATACATATCCACCCAATGGCTTAGTTCTTCTATTCTCCCCCCTTCTTCAGGCGGCTTCGTTCTCCAACCCAAAGTAACACCCGGCAAGTTCCCACCATGGCCTCAGAAACCAGGCCGGGCAGGAGAAAATACCCGTCATCACGAACACGGAGACGAAAACCAGGTAATAATACAGCCACATCGAAGCTCCCAGGAAAGAAAAGACGTGTCTCCAACTCTGACCAAGATGGAGGAGGAACTGGGACTCGTCTGCCCCGGGAACTACGCAGAGCGTTAGACAAACAGAATGCCGTCAAAGAAAAACTTGGGGACGCTTCATTGGAAGATGTATGTAGATGCAATGAAATGAAATCCGTTCGAGCTACCCGGGGGGTGGGGACTTCACAAGCTGATCTGATATTGATATCCAGATCCGCACAGAAACCCAAGGCCCTCCACCTGGCTACGTCTTCGTTCCGAAAGGCGACGTCTACATAACCCGCAACTGTCGTAGCCTCTCCCACAAGGCGAAGCAGACTGTTTATACTGTCTACGTAAGTACTAGTGTTCTATATGTGCCATTCCCAGACGAGCTTATTGAAACCCCCACCCAAAACTAAAATCCATAATGAATACCGCAGAATCCCAAAACCCAGCGCACCCTCGGCCTCTACATTCCCTCTCAAATACACATCACCGTAACCCAATCCGCCGCCAGCACACTTACCGCCCGCGCTCAAGCCGTTGCCCAAAAGGACGCACGTGACACATCGAAAGCCCGCACAGTGCTCCGCACCCAATTCCCCGCCATGCCAGCCGATACGCTGGAGACGGTGCTGGGCCACGCGTTTCTGAAAGGTTCACGGCGCGTGGGAAGGAGCGGGAAGGTGGAGAGCGAGGAGGTTAAGGTTGGGCTTGCAGTTGATGCGCATATTCGGCACGTGCATACGGAGTATGAGAAGTTGTTGGAGGCTGGGATGGAGAGGGGGGAGGCGAGGGAGAGGGTGTGGGGGACTGTGAGGAAGGTTAGGACCCTTTGGGAAGGGAAGGGGGAGGTTGAGGCGGAAGCGGAGGCGAAAGCTGCTGCTGCTGTTGCCTTGAAAACCAGAGGGATGAAGAAACGGGGAGGTGGCGTGGGCAGGAATAGTAAGGCGAGACGCTGAATCGTCAGCATATATTACGCCTGAGGGAACAAATCTTGATACTCCCATCATCAAGGGAACAACAGCTTCTTTTATGAATATCCAAGACGATGACATAATTTTTGAAGGAGCCTTATACTCCTCATACCTAATCCCTACCGCAGCGCCATCTTCGATCGCCATTATAAGAAAAGTGTGTAACTTCAACACTCTCCGAATATTAGGAAGTCGGGAAATCGACTTTCTATCGACTTCGTTGTTCAACTACCTTGAGGGATTTTGATGCGAGTGCAAATAAAGATTGATTCGATTACAACCATATAGATTTGGGGGCGCGGTTAGAAAGCGGATCAATCGCATTTGAGAGCCTTGGGATCGCCATCCATTGGAGATGGTGCGTGCGTTCTTTACAGCTAGATTTCTCATGTATTTAATCGCTTTAGACATTTGTATGGATAATTGCTCTAATTCCTACTTGTTTCCGTGCAGTATAATTTTGTTTCGGGCGGCTCTGAATTGTGTGTTAAGAGTTCGAGAAGAGAAGTTAAAGGTGTCAAATTGTTTAGGTGCGTTAACGCTAATCTCTTTCATAAGAATCAAAAGTGCTGCTGTCTCAGCTAAAGTCATAAATGATGCTAACTATTAAGCAATTCTTAGACTCAAAGTCCTCGCGGAGACGGAAACTGATGCCCTCCCCCAGCTGATCAAAAGGTTAAGGGTCTCGAAGCAGAGCCTGAGAACAAAAAGGCTCCTCCTATCATTGGACCATGTGATTATATTTGCATGTTCTGCATCGAAGACTATATACAGGTTCATTTGTTCCAATGTCGTCCATGTAACAGCGAAATTCTGCGCCGCAATTGGTATTTCTACAAACCCTCGTCTGGCCGAGAAGTTCAATGCAAAGTCGCATGTTTATTATCTCCCTCTCTGCGCGCTGGAGCGCTTCCCGCACCATAGATAATTGATATTCAAGGCCCTGCACTCGCTGGCAAAGGGTGTATCTTGTATACCGGTTCACATTAGCCATCTTGCGAATCACGTTATTTGCAAAATCGTCACCCGTGATCTTCTCGTTGGCATCCACGAGCTCTTCGACATGCGACGCCACCACCGCAGAGAGAATATTGTGTAAATCTTTATCGCCGGTTGTCTTAAGAGCTTCTATAACGATACGGAAGCCATGAAGCGACCAGGAACTGGTAAATATGTGCAGGATTTGGGTGTTTGAGAGCTCTTTTAGTTTGGCAATATCATAATAGTCCGCGATTGCGTTCATGCGGACATGATATGATAACAATTCGACTATCGTAGGCGGCTGGGTTCTACTTGTTTCGGCGTTGCTGCTAGGTGGGGAATCGGATAGTTCTCTCTCCGTACTATGGCAGTAGCTTTGCGTGTACATGAATTCGAGCATTTGCTTCACAGCCTCAGCATCAAAACTGTCGATTTGTATCGTATTGGTAAGGCCCTCCTAAGTGCCACTGGGTTAGCAACCGGAAACAAACCGTCGACTAGGACTCTCTGCCATTACTTACCTTGAAGCCTCCGTCACAAGCAGCCGCCAGTACAGGAGGTTGGGAACATACTATTGCTCTATGCACGTTGAACTGTGTGCCCTGGCATTCCAAAACTAGATCGCTATATTTTCCGGAAGCCATCAATGCTGCAAATCTTGCAGCTGGAATATTCCCTGGCATGATTGCGAGCTTAATTGGACCTCGACAGTCAAACCGTGATCAACTTTCACTTGCATTAACTCCTCCGATGGCTCCGTGAAAAAGGATATGCCGGATCAAAGATGAGTAAAAGAGCTCTCAATCGAAAACGAAATGTCCTAGGCGGAATAGAGTGTATAGTAAGAAAGCTGCTTAACTCCCTGGCTAGGTGGTTATTATACGAGAATTAACAGAACGAAAAATGAAAAGAAAACGAAAAACGCAAGACACTAGGCTCTCAAAGTTGAAAGGGAGAGCTCTTTGTCCGTATGGATATCGTCATCGAATAAAGCTGAAAGAATACACCTCGAACTATGATAACATCGAGTCCGGCATTCTCGAAATCATACATCATCAAATACATGCATCTTACATAATTCGCCCAAAGAAAAGCAACCAATTTGTAAAAAGAAAAATTTTTCTTTTTGAATACCTAAGCCCAAAAATGGATCCGAAAACAACCTCCTCCTAAACCCCTGTTCCATGAAAAGAAGAAAAAAGGAAAGACAAGAAGAAAGAAGAAAGAAGAAAGAAAGTTAAAGATGGAAGAAACGAAAAGATCCGGCCCTAAAAATCCAACCCTCTCCCTCCACTCACCGCTGAAACATGCGTACCATGAAACCCAAACCCGATGGGCCCGGCAACCTCCGCCCTCCCAACCTCCTTCATGTTTTTCGCATCAAGAACAAGCAAATACGATTTACCTTTCAACCCATCCAAGACGACGGAGAGTAGCACGCCGTCATCTTCATCTAACACCTCAGGGTCCTTTTCCTTTTCCATTTCCCCTTTTCTATCCCTTTCAGCGTCCGCTTCCACTTCACTTCTGTTTTCACTCCCGCTTTCACCCTCGTGCTTCGGCATTTTTCTCGGTACAAAAATCGGCTCACCGGCATTCTGACCCCATTCATTCCAACGTATGGCCTGTTTAGTCTCAGTGTCGAACTTGACGAGTCCGTCGATGAAGGTCGAATTTCCCGTTTCGGTCACGCCGTAGACGTAGCGGTGGCGGCGTGTGACGTATTGCGGATTTAGGATTGGGAGTTCGGGTGAATTGGAGCGGTCAGCTTTGAAGTCTAGGGTGGCGCGTTTGGGTTTGGATTTTGTTGATTTTGAGGTTGATGAGGATGATGACAGTAGTGGGAGCGATGGGAGGCGGAAACGTTTGTAGACGCCGCGGCGGGCGTCACCGATTCCCGCTGCGTATTGGGCGGCGTCGGGCGACGTGGAAACGATGTTTGAGAGGTAGAAGTGCTTGAGAATGTCGAGGTTGTTGTAGGTCGTTAAATCTGCGACAATATCAGTGGTCCCACTGCCATCAGGTGACGGCTCTTCGTACGCGTTGATAGTGTGGAAGCAGAAGAAGGGGTCGCCTTTGTAGGTAGCCACGAGGCCCTTGCCGCCCTTATCGGCGGGACGGCGATCGATGACGTACCAGGTGGCTGGTTTGGAAGGATCGTAGTCGGCAATGGCGTCGATAATGTTCTTATGCCAGAGGATTGCCAAGCCACCTACGGTATAGAAGGAGTTCCAGACGCAGAGGATGACATAGTTTTCTGTGAGGAAGAAGGAGTGCAGGTAGGCGGCGCGGGCGTTGGTGATGGTTGCGAGGATGGAGGTTTTGCCTGTGGCAGCTGAGACGTGGAAGATGCGGTAGATTGGACATTTGCCTAGCTGGAGGTTGAAATTGTAGACGTCGCCTGTGACAGGGTCTGACTTGGCGTGGGCGGCAGATAGGGGCCCTTTCAGGTCTGGGTGAAGGATTTGCTGTGAGGCTACACCAATAGGTTCAAGTGTTTCCGGGTCTAGGGTTTGAAAAGCCGCGGCGTCTGTCTTGTTAGTTAATGTCTGTATACCCGAGGCATGTCCAGAGGTCTTCTTTGTGGCCGCGCTGCTCACGCCAGGGAAATTGACAGAGAGCGTAATAGACATGGATTGTTGGTCCGCTCCAGTTCTCGGTGGTACAGGTCGAAACAGGGACATGACCTTCTGGAAATAGCTGGTGCAGGGCTCGTATCGAGCACCGAATGACATCTCTCTGCTTTTGCCAGTTTTTCTGATCTTCTCTATCAGTCCGTCACAGCAGCTTCTAGAGTTATAGAAGACGCGGACCGAAGAGTGGGCTGAGTCTGGGGGCAGGATTTGGAATCTATGGACCACTGACATTCCATCGAACCAGTGGGCTACTTTAAAGGTCTCTTTTTGGTCTGTTTCTATTTCACTGCGACCTGTGCCGGTGCGATATAGGACACCTGCGGCCCAGGCAGGGATGTCTCCAGTGACCTTGAGCTCAACTGGGGTTCTTTCTTCGTAGGTACAATTGAACTGCTTCAGTTAGTGCTGGACATAAACTCAACTCCCACCAGCCCCAGCTTTATTTATAGTTCGGGGACGGGATTTTGGGAATAGGATACGTACGCCTTGGTGATTGGGCCAGTCATTGAATGACTTGGCTGAAGTATCCATGGCGCCCATGGTATGAGCGGTAATTTAACCAAGGCACCTTTTAGAAGAAGCTGACTGCCTAATAGCACTGATCATAAAACGCACCTCAAAAACATGAGTATATAGTATGAATAAATAAAAGAAGATTCTCCCGTTTCAAATGTAACCGAAAGAGATATATGATTGTATATGAGGAAAGGAAATAATGAATATACTCAAATATTTCTTGATTCAACAAGAAAATAAAAATAGTAGAGGCATCATGCACTCCTAGAGTTATATATAATGAACCCATTTTCATCAGAGTGTACAATTGCTGTAGCTGGGCCACCTTGCGGGCTACCAGCCAAAAGCCAAATGGAGGAAGTGGAGAGACCGAATCTGGTGCCCAGTGAGATACGTCCGTAAACGAACAAGCCGAAAAAAAATAAAAAATTAAATAGATTAGAAAGCCATGGCGGCGGCCATGTGGTTGACATATGGCCTGAGAGTCGGAGATGGGCGTCCCTAACAAGGCGCTAGAATTGGAGGGTCCAGTCGACACACAATGGGTTGCCGAGCTCCCACACCCCGATGCACTCACGGACGTCCAAGAGGTTGAAGAAACGGGTTTTCGGCAAAGCAAACATCTCATTAGCTTAAACTTCACGATCTTCATCGTTAGACTTTTCGGTTTTAGGTTGTGCGTCATTCGGCAAAAGCGCTTGGCAACCACGGAGGTCTATCATGAAAAGAGCAAAGTTTGGCGAGTGAGACGGCTTGTTGCTGGGCATGCGATGAGGCCGAAGCGTCGCGGTGCCGGGCGCCCGCCTTGATTTGACAAACGGATGAAGATCTTTGGTCTCGTATTAGTAGGAGAGAGGACTATGGCTGTTGTCGCTGCCCTGTTGAAAGTGTACTCTGGGGCTTTGCAGACTCCGTCTACAAAGCAAGGGTCAAATCATTTTTACGATTGCTCCAGAGAACGTTTGATTGAAAGCGGCCATGAACTGGTTGACAGGCCAAATTGATCCTGACGACCAGGGAGTGGATTGCTCGAAGAGTTGAGTTTGAATAGCCGAACAGTTGAGCCGTTGATATTATTGATGGCTGACGTCCACTCGATGTGGCTTCCTTAGCTTCATGGTGGAGCAAATCTTGCCCGAGTTTCACCAAAAGGCCTTCACATGTAACAAAAGGCACAGATATTGGAACACCCAGTAGGAGGTTCGGATACCGCTTCAGAAAACAGTGAAATATCCTCAAAGGAAAAATAGAAATCCTGTGGACAGGAATATGGCAAACTCTCCAGCAAAAATCTTAAGAATTACTGCCTGATGTTCGCCCACTAGCCAATGCACCCCGGATATCCCACCCTACTTGAACAGTTGACCTCGTATCTCATCCCTGCAAGACAAATCTCCCTGGTCCCCCGTCGGCCGCTGGACAATGATGCATTCTGCAGACACTCACTGTACAAAGGCAAAATTACCACAAATCTACGCAAGCTACTGAAATTGTGAATCTGCAAACACTCGCTGAGAAATGCATATCCGCCCGCTCGTAGCAGCAGACATCCCAGATGTCGCCACCATCATATCCGAAGCCATGGTTGACGATGAGCTCTGGAAGTTTATCGCTCCACACCGACTGAAGTACTATTCTGAATACCGGGCTAGTTTCTTGCGGCGAACGAAGCAGCGGCTCTCGACACCTGGATGGGTACTGTACGTTGCTGTTACCGACCCTGAAGATGAAATTGAGGGGCGTCGACAAGGAGGGAAAGTTGTCGGCTACTGCGCTTGGGAACGCTTGGGCGACTCTCCAGCTGCCAGGAGATGGAAGGAGAAGAAGGAAACTCTAGGATGGTGTGCGTGGACACCTTTACATATATGCGGACATACTCCATCTAACCAAGGCATGGATCCAATATCAAATATACAGGGCTCGAGAGGCGTCTCCTGAACATAGAAGGACGATACGCCGATATCTTCCTCCCAAGCAGAGTCTTGGACAAATCCAACGTACAGGCTTACACCGCAGCAACGGTGGGCAATTTCCCGTCAGACATCTTCCCGGAGTTCTGGTACGTGGGCATACTCGCAATTCACCCCAGTTATCAACGGCGCGGGATTGGGAAAATGCTGTTGCAGTGGGGGATTGAGCAGGGAAAAGCGGAGAATGTGCCTGTTGGGTTAGAGCCGAGCAGCAAAGGGGCTGGCCTATATAAGAAACTAGGATTCCGGGATTTAGGAAAGGTGGAGCTCTTGGGAATGGAATGGGTAGCCATGATGCTCTGGGAACCCCCTGGACTGAGTGCTGAAGAAAGTTGGTTTGAGAGGGCGACGGAGTGGGAGCGGAAGAAGGAGGAGGAAAAACAGACGAGGAAGACGACAGAAACGAACCCTTTAGAACCCTTTAAGTAGGTAATATCGCGTATTCTACAAGCCTGATTTGTAAACCTAGATATATATTTATATATAGACGACCTCTATTAGATATTGAATGTATAAATATCCAATGTTCGAATATTCATTAAGCTTCCGGGGCCTTGGCATCAGAATATATATTTTTTCGCGGCAAAACTCAGACTACTCAGACTTACAACAACCAACCCCTCGTTGATGAACAATTTCCCTCACGTTTTGGCCTAATCGAGGTTTTCTTTACTTCTATTACATTCTTGTACATTAATCCAGTATATATCCCTTCGGCCGCGCAGTTTCCAATTCTTGCTCACCCAGAACGGTCGGAGGTTTCGACCAACAGCACCAGCACCAGCAACAATGGGGAGAGAAATCCCCGACGAAGAAGAATTCCCGCGCAAACGTGTCAAGATCTCAAACGATGCGGATTCCAATTCTCCGATTGCTCCCGCGTCTGCAATTGAGGCGCCCGCCGCATTGGACAACCAGGATGTCCAGGCGCTGAAAGAGGCTGAGGTTGGCATCACGGATTTTGTCAGCCCACATCTCCCTGGATTTTCGGGTATCCTGAAGAAAAGGTATTCCATTCAAGTTAATTCCTTAGTTACGAGTCGTTTCCCGCTCTTACAAAGGTGGTACTAATTGATGTTGGTCATCTGCAGGTATACTGACTTCCTGGTCAACGAAATTCTCCCATCAGGCAAGGTTCTGCACCTGGAAAATCTCGATCTGCCCCAGTCGTTTAGAGCTGCCACCAGCTATTCAGAGCCTCCAAAACCCACCCCCGCTGCGTCTGGAAATAATCAGAACACAGAAGCCGCAAAAGGAACAGAGGGCGGGAAGAAAGAGACGTCGGAATCTGGGAATGGAGCAGAAACAGAAGCTTCGAAGCCAGCTGCTCCGGAACCTCCCTCTTTTGAGGTGAGGATATCAAAATCGAAATCTTAATTTTCAAATATCTGACATTCCTATTCTAGCTATCGGATGAGGACAACAAACTCCTTGAAGAATTTTTCGGCCCCCAAACCGCCCAGCAAATTATCCTCCTACACAGTCGCGCTCTCGCCCGACCCACAGCAAAAGCAAGCGATATTGGGCGTGTAAAATCCGATGTAATTACAGACAAGGACCTCCGTACAAAAATTCACCAAGCCATCCGACGTATATTTGCCTCTCGTCTAGAATCATCCACGGATAACGATGGCGCCATGGTAATAACTGCCATTCCCGTATCTCGCAAGGGTGCCCAGTCGCGTGGTGGCAGGGGTGGAGGAGATGCCCGAAGGGGAAAACTGGGCTGGAGCGAGTTGGGTGGAGAACACTTGCATTTCACCATCTACAAGGAGAACAAGGATACCATGGAAGTTGTGACTTTCCTAGCTCGTCAGATGAAGATGAATGCAAAGCAATTTGGGTTTGCTGGGACCAAGGATAGACGTGGGGTAACCGTTCAACGTGCCAGTGCTTATCGCATATATGCGGACCGCCTGCTGAATGTTGGCAAATCGCTGCGGAACGCGGCCATTGGTGATTTCGAGTACCGCACGGATCGCCTGGAACTTGGCGATTTGAACGGAAATGAATTTATAATCACGCTTCGCGACTGCCGGTTTCCCTTTGATCCGAAAGAAGAGGGGTTGCCCAATGCGGTTTCAAAGGCAACTAAAATTGTATCCCAGTCTCTCCACGACCTTCGTGAACGGGGTTACTTCAATTACTACGGCCTGCAGCGTTTTGGGACCTTCTCAACCCGGACTGATACCGTGGGACTTAAGATGCTGCAGGGTGATTTCAAGGGTGCCTGCGAATGCATATTACATTTTAACCCGCAGGCCCTCTCAACGTCACAGCCACAGACACAGTTACAGTCGCAGGGGACAAAATCGCTCATCAGCACCGACGACATCGCGCGCGCAGAGGCCATACACATCTTCCAGACAACTGGCAAATCCAACGCGGCCCTCGATAAACTCCCCCGCAAATTCTCCGCCGAGTCCAACATCATCAGACACCTAGGCCGGAATAAGAATGACTATTTCGGCGCACTGGGGACTATCCCCCGCAACCTCCGCCTCATGTACGTCCACGCATACCAATCTCTCGTGTGGAACTTTGCAGCAGGCCAGCGCTGGCGGTTACACGGCGATGAGGTAGTCGCCGGCGACCTTGTGCTCATCAACGACTTTAAAGAAAAAGCCGGAACAGGCGCAGCTGCCGGAGTTGAGGAATTTGATGCAGATGGCGACGTGGTCGTGCTTCCTGACGCAGGCGATAGCGCCAACGCCGCCGATGAGATGTTCGAGCGTGCGCGCGCCTTGTCTGCGGATGAAGCCGCTAGCGGGAAATATACCATTTTCGACATCGTCTTACCTTTGCCTGGCTTCGACATCTTGTACCCAGACAACGAGATGACAACTTTCTACAAGGAGTTCATGGGTAGTGAGCGGGGCGGTAAGCTGGACCCTTTTGACATGCGAAGGAGCTGGAAGGATATTAGTTTAAGCGGCGGTTATCGGAAGCTGCTTAGCAAGCCTGGTGCAGATTACTCGTTTGAGGTGAAGGCGTATGCTAGGGATGATGAGCAGTTCGTACAGACGGATCTTTCTAGGCTTAAAGAGGCTAGAAATGGCGATGAGGAGGTTATAGGGCATGCAGAATTAACGGGGGCAGGCGGTGAAGAGACCGCTGATAAACTGGCAGTGATTATAAAATTACAATTGGGGTCTAGCCAGTATGCGACTATGGCGTTACGGGAGCTGATGAAGGATGGTGGTGTCAAGACCTACAAGCCAGATTTTGGAGGGAGATAGGGTGAAAAGCAATGGATGGACAGTATGTGCAACTTTTTCTTCTTCCTTTTGCACGCATTTCTGCATGATTTTTAGTAAATCATTTTGATTTATAGATAGAAAATTTCAGATATTATGTCTAAAATAAGCATTTATCATTTCACTGATGAATATTGACTCGTGAGACTGCATCTGAAATTGATTTGTATTCATTACTATGAGCACACCAACATCTACAAAGCTGTCTGCATTTTTATAGTATATACATTTCTATGTGCTATATAATTGTTCATTAAATTATCATTCAATTGTTATTGCCTTTTTTCTTCACGTGTTGACAAGAGAAACTCACATCAGAGTTTCAGGGGCAACTGTTTCATTCACATTGTCAACTCTATTTGTTTATTCAATCTCATGTGAATAAACAATAAATAGACAGTTAAACAACATCTGCTTTTTTCATTGTTTTCAGATGCTCTCTTTGTCTGTTCATTGTCTTCCTCTCCTCCGTAACACTTCTAATCTAGCACGAAACTTCTGCAGCCTCGAAATTTCCGAAAGCAGATACCCGTTTTTCTACAACGATACAAAAAAAGCTTCTCTTGTTATCCTTGCTTTTATATCCTCCTTTAAACCCAAGATTTCAAAGCTTATATAACCAAATAAGGTATCAAAATCGACCTTGTAGGAGGATGCTATCATCAACCAATTTCCTCCTGATGATCGGCCTAACCGCTCTTGCGAAGGCGCATATGCAACTTCACCACCCACCACCCTTCGCCGCCGCCAACAACCCGCACCTAATCACTCCACCAGACCCTTACCTCGACTACCCTTATAACTGCTGCGGGCGTACCACGCCTTTCCCCTGCAAAGGGTACCTAACCCATTTGAACACCCCACAAGGCCAACCCGTTGTCTCCTGGCCAGCGGGTTCTGAGCAAAATTTCAGCCTAACAGGCACAGGCAACCACTACGGTGGCTCATGTCAAGTAGGATTTAGTGTCGACAGGGGCGCGACGTGGAAGGTAGCGAAGAGCTTTGAGGGTAATTGCCCGCATCGGGCTGGCGGGACGGACCCGGAGAAGCAGATGTTTGGATTTAGAGATCCCGGAGATACACCAGTAGGGGTGCAGGTTTTTGCGTGGACGTGGGTTAACCGGGAGAGGGAGTTTAATATGCTTTGCGCGGCTGTGGAAATTACCGGGGCGGAGGGAGAGAAGTCGTATGTGTCGAGCTCAGACTTCGGAAACGGTAAAGAGCGCCACCGTCGCACATGGGTTCCGCCGCATGCCCATCAGCATCACCGACGAGATACAGGTTCCTGTACCTGTGGTGGTGCATATGATAATTCGACCCACGACAACGCCACCACCAACAGCACCAACAGCAATGTCACCTCAGCGGCGATTTCAGAGATAGTTTCTTTCAGCGACCGCCCAAGCTTCCTGTTTGCGAATATAAATAACGGGTGCCAGACGCCCAAGACGTATTTCGAGCTCAAGTATCCGAACCCGGGACCAGATGTGCTGGAGGGAGATGGTGAATATCAGTTGAAGTTACCAGAGCCGGAGGATCAGTGTAACTAACCTTATTGAGTGTGTTTAGATTGGTTGGCTGCGGGCTTTCGGGAGGGTTATTCGAATTTTATTGTTCGATATTCTTCGACGAGTTTTGCTTTGTTTTGTTTCTATTTTGTTTACGCTGGATGCTGCTTTCCTTGGTGATAAAATGTTATACTTATGCTACTACGTATGTGAATATGATTTGAAGCCGAAATGGGGCATTGGTATAGCTGGAAAGGTTCATTCAAGCTTGATCTAGTGTTTACAAGAGAATATGGTGAGTACCATGAGGAAAATCCAGGACACACGGTATCCCATAAACTAGTACGATCAACCACGATGAAAGGGTGGAATGTGGTTCCAAGGTATCTTTCCTAGCATAGTGCTCTTGATTAAAACACCTCGCTATATGTGGCGCCGATGTTAAAACACAAATACTACAGTCTTATTCTTGAGCTCTACAAAAGAAAATCCAAATTGAGAGTCTGAAAAATGTTGAACTCTTCAGACAGCAACTGTCCTCCATAACAATTTGCAGAGCTCCAAAAGTAAAGAATATTTGAAATACAACTATTTCTGAAATCTGGCGTCCCTCCCCTACTCCTAAGGTTATTCAACTTTTTGAAAGTGGAAATTTTGCATGTAATCTACTTGCATCCACCAGAATAGTTTTATGCATAAATCACATATTAAAATCCAATAGTATATGCTTCCGTGATTTATCCTTTTTTACCCCTTCGATGGCTTCTAATAATTTGCCAAAGCGATATGTTTTGTACTCTGGCGTAATCAAGCCCTGCAACATACCATTGAGAACAAGACGGTGGTAGCTCTATATTTTAGTTGATTCATAGAAAAATATAAAAACAGAGGAGAAGACTTACTTTGCTTGCTAAATGTAGCGCTCCATCGACATATTTAATCTTCATTTTTTTGGCAGGAAGAACTGCATCCAATTTCAGTCGCCTGAGCAGAGGTGTATTATTTTCGTCGTGCTTGTTGATAAAGTAATCAGCGCCTGTCTCAAGACACAGTGCTCGCGGTGCACGGTCGGCGACTACCACCGTCGTCATGTTCATACTGCGTGCAGCGCTGATTCATAGGAGGTTCATTGTGCGGTTGCTGTTATTGATCAAAACCCAATTTCTACCTTTGAGTGCCGAGGTCTCGCAGTCTCCGTGGATCAGGGCTCCGTTGCACGCTATGGGCTTCATGGGTAAATGTGACGGTGGCAGGCGAAGCACTTACAGCAGCCAACCCGTCAGACAACCCATCTGGAATCCGAAAAGTGTACTTCGCAGGGATGGCAATATACTGCTGCCATATGCCTGTGGCTGTGGAAGGAGAGTTAATATATGCGCATCTTAAGGTAACAGTAGGTTTTTCCCTCAAAATAAATATATAGCTACCCGGTCGATGTAGTCCGGCCAGAAATATCGGCTGGCGGTTATCGTTATCGCGTGGCCTCCTCTCGCCCGGAAGGCATGACACAGAATGGATACCTTGTCGGGCCCCAACTTCAGTACCCTTCACATTCGACCCGATCTTCACCACCACACCAACGTATGCGTGTCCCGGACAACTGAAGTAGTTCATTGCTATGTTGCTGCATTCAATTTTGTTGTCTAGGGAAACGGCATTGGTGTAACAGAGATCCATCACATTGACCCTGATCACGGCATCATCCGGCCCTGTAAAAATCATAAAAATATGCATGTAAGCAATCGCTAGTCTTCAGAGAAAATGCAATGAAGGGCAAACAGACCCGGTTCTGGAACTGGCACGTCCGCGATTTTGGCGGAGTATTCGCTGCCTGGGTGAACGACAACTCCAGCTTGCAGGTTTCAGGAACCTTGAAGTCGGCTGTTGGCTCAGATATTTCCAGTCCTTCTAGAGCAATTCCTAACTCCTCCTCGGGTGTTGGTTCGGAAATCTTCAATCGTTTTGTATCAATTTCTAATTCCTCTATGGTGGGAAGCTTCCGCTTGGTTGATGCCTTTTTTTTTTGTTTTTTTTTGGTCCTCTTTCGAAAACTGATATTGCGAATTCTTGTGCTGTATCTCTATGAATTTCGGTATAGGTAGGCAGGTGAGGGTTCGCAGCCAGAAAACCAGATACCCCAAACACAAACAACATCCTCGGCAGTGGTTTATATACTGGGGAGAAAAGTATAACAGTGTCATTCAGGCTTGACCCATCAAAGCCAGGTCAGGATAACTTTTCCACACTTTTCATCTGCAAATGATAGGTACTTCGGTAATACACCCGATACCATGGGAAGCTTGAATAATAGTATTCACCTGGTTGCATATTCGGGACATAAGGGAGACCCAGAGGGGAGGAAAGAAACAAATTCATTGGACCAGAGAGGGCTATTCTTTTGAGGGTTATATCAAAGCAATAAAGGGGCGAAAGGCATTGCATCCTCTAAAAGACAGCAATGCACACGCGATGTCTGGCTGTCCATTGACACAGAGGCTAATCAATACCAAATATTAATTACCTTTACAGTACAGAGGGGCGAACGCATGAGTAGAATAGAAGAGGGCAACCTTGGAATGATCACAGAGGAAATGGAAAAAGAGCAGAAAAGGGTTGCATCGTGTGCCCCCAAAGAGAAGATGATAATGATAAATTAGGGCATCAAATATCACATGATTTGGCTGTGGCTTTGACAATTCAAGACTAAGGCTAGAGACTAAAAGGTTGGCTAATGGCTGACATCAAGCGCCTTACATTATTAATCCATCATCAGCAGACTGGCAAGGTGATGCTCGCACGCGAGGAGAGGAAATGGCGTCAGATAGAATGAGGCTTATATAGTATACTGGAACTGTCTATAAAGAGTTCGTAGACCACCACCATCTGGAGACATAATGGAGTCTTCTCTATCAGAGCATTGCACTGCAAAAAGAGACTGGGAGAATGAGGATAATCCGCAATCCGAAACAAAGAGACCAAAAAATCATTCATTCTGTCATCAGATGGAGATGCAGAGTGCTGGACGTGGCAAGGGATCCTTGGTTTTGACAAATGCGCCTGATTTAATTCCTATGTGGGTTGGCAAGGACAAATATGGACGCACGAAACTGGTATCAGAGCACACTCTGGGGACACGCGACTGGCGAAGTAAGTTGGAACAGTGGTGCAAGTTTTGGCTTATATTTTCGATTTGGCATTTGACGCTGACAGATAGTTATCAGTGGGAGACCCGAATATGGAGACTTGTTATGTTTGCAAATTGAAGAATAACCTCTTTGGGTGCAAAACATGCATGCGCTCATGCCATGCCATTTGTTTGGCTCCTCCACGGAGAGACTCAGATGTTCCCTCTCCCTTCCATTGTCCCATGTGTGTGGAGAAGAGCTGGCATATCAATCCTCCAGCTCACATCCTTCCATTGTCCGCAACTTCTTCACCGAGGAAAAGCGAGTTCAGCCCAAAACCTTCTTACCCAGCAGCCAATGCCACGAACCGTGATTCTGCAACTTGCGAAAGATATACGGTATCCTGCGAGTCTGCTGCTTTAGCTATCACGGCGGTGCCTTCACCAAGAGGCGCAGATGATTGCATAAAAGACCTATGCACGTCGCAGGAGAGTGGATCAGGCGTTGCCTACCAACATGACCCTTACCAGTTCTCCAGACTACAAGACGCTGCAGACCAGCGGCGCTCGGATTGCTTCGCGCTTTCGACGTCGGGGGGAGCTGCCCCGCGACGTTCAAGATACCAAACAGTCTCGAACGAAGTCGATGACGCGCTTTCGACGATATACCGCGAACTGGAGATGGGGGTAGAGCTTCAGTCCCGAATGGGAGATTTACAGGCCCGAGTCAGTTTTCTGGAACAGGAATTAAACATCGCGAATGGACGGGTTGCCCTGTCACGGCAGGAAGTTGCTGCAAAATATATGCCCGAGGTCAAATGCCTACAGAATCAGTTGTGTATGGAGAGGAAGGTTAATGCAAAACTTACGGAGGAGAATGACAGACTCAAAGTTCAGATGGAGGAGCTATCGATGACTGATCGCTCGCAGGAATTGGAGGAGTGGAAAAGAAAGCTCCGCGATTTTATGAATGGCAATGCTTGACCTCAACGACTACTGGACGTCCTGTATCAAATACCACCTTGCGTTTATCACGTACGTGTAATCTTCTACGTTCGATACATCTGTTTTTGTGGTATAATTTTATATTTTCGATGCAGTATTGGTGTTGGCGTTCTATCTAACTACTACCTGTTTATATTGTATATAATTTCAGTTTAAATCCATTGCAACAGCGCACATCTTTTCTTATCATGTATTTAAATCTTCCAGAAACCCTAGTTGACGAAGAATATAGATAACCTACATCCCTATATGGAAATATTTGTTTTCTAGAAGTATTTTTCTTGTATGTTTGTTTCTTACACTTTTTCTTTGAGCCAGATTAGACTAATTAGCCTTATCATCTGCGATCACATGAGTCAGCAATATTCTATCCCGCATAAAATTTTCCGCCCCTCCACCAAACCCTTCTCTTTCTCTTCTTTGGAGTCAATCCCGCCAACAACACCCCCAATTGCCTCAGTATATATTTATACAATGGCCACTGCAGCTAGTGAACCAGTCGTCGAGCCTCATATGGCTTTCGACACCATTTTGTGAGTCGTGCAACCCACGCAATTGCGCAATCAGGTAAATGATAGCGCGGTGTGCTAATTAATTGCCCGAACCCATCAGGGTCCTCGACTTTGGCTCCCAGTACTCCCACCTTATCACGAGGCGACTTCGCGAGCTCAACATCTACTCTGAGATGCTCCCATGTACGCAGAAGATTGCCGATCTGTCATGGAAGCCAAAGGGTGTTATTCTGTCGGGGAGCCCCTACTCTGTCTATGCGCCAGACGCCCCGCATGTTGACCCAGGTGAGCCATTCATGTGGCCATGTGGATGTGGAGGTAGTGTTACAAAACACCGACTGACATGGCCTACCTACCTACAGCTGTATTCGACCTAGGAGTCCCCGTCCTAGGGATTTGCTACGGTTTACAAATGATCGCGTGGAACCACGGCAAATATGTCTCCGCGGGCGACAAGAGGGAATACGGACATGCAAACCTGAACGTGGCGCGGCACCCTGGCCAGTCGGCGCATATTGATAAATTATTCGAGGGGCTCGAGGGAGACCTCGTGGTATGGATGTCGCATGGAGATAAACTATCCAAGCTTCCAGAGAATTTCGTGACGATCGCCACAACGGCCAATGCGCCCTTTGCCGGAATTGCGCACACCGAGAAACCTTTCTATGGCATCCAGTTCCACCCAGAACTCACGCACACGCCCCGGGGCAAGGATATTCTTCGAAATTTTGCCGTCGGAATTGCGAAAGCAGAGCAAAACTGGACAATGGGTGAATTTGTGAGTCAAGAAATCGAGCGCATTAGGAAATTGGTCGGGGAGAAAGGACAAGTCATTGGGGCAGTTAGTGGGGGTGTTGATTCGACAGTTGCCGCAAAGCTGATGCAAGAGGCAATTGGCAATCGATTCCATGCCGTTCTCGTTGACAATGGCGTCCTTCGATTGAACGAGGCCGCAATCGTTCAGGAGACTCTGACAAAACACCTTGGCGTCAATCTTACTGTGGTTGACGCCAGTGAGCGGTTCCTCGGCAAACTAAAGGGAGTTAAAGATGATCCCGAAAAGAAGCGGAAGATCATTGGCAACACATTTATCGAAGTTTTCCAAGAAGAGGCCAAGAAGATCGCGGCGGCGGCGCAAGGGTCACCTAATGAGGGTGAGATCGAATGGCTTCTTCAGGGCACGTTGTATCCCGATGTGATTGAAAGTATATCGTTCAAGGGGCCTAGCGCAACCATCAAAACTCACCATAATGTCGGTGGTCTTCTTGAAGGCATGCATTTGAAGCTCATTGAGCCCCTCCGCGAACTTTTCAAGGATGAAGTCCGTGAGTTGGGTAAGCAGCTCGGTATTCCAGAGGAGCTTGTCTGGCGCCATCCTTTCCCCGGTCCTGGCATCGCCATCCGGATCCTTGGAGAAGTGACGCCAGTAAGTAAATACGATAATCACTCTTCCGAACGAGAAATAAAGCAAATTTGCTAATAAGTTTCACAGGAACAAGTCCGCATTGCTCGAGAGGCCGACCACATCTTCATCGAAGAGATTAAAGCAGCCGGACTGTATCGGAAGGTCAGCCAAGCGTTTGCGGCACTTCTGCCCGTCAAGGCAGTTGGTGTGATGGGAGACCAGCGAGTTCATGACCAGGTCATTGCTCTTCGGGCTGTGGAGACTACAGATTTTATGACCGCAGACTGGTACCCGTTTGACGGCGAATTCTTGAAAACGGTCAGCAGGAGGATCGTGAATGAAGTCAAGGGAGTGTGCCGGGTCGTCTACGACAGTAAGTTATACATTTTTCTTCCTTTTTGTCTTACCGCCGCTATCCATGCATGTTAAACATCTTACTTACAATGCCTAGTTACCAGCAAACCCCCTGGAACGATTGAGATGGAGTAATGAGGGATCTAAGACGAACGGTTTATTCAGGCGTAAGGGTTTTGCATACAAGAGAAAAGCAAGCATTACAACATCTGCATCTGCATATGATATGGATAAGAAAAAACCACAGAATAACGATGTTTATTTTTCATGAAATATGTTTTTTCCTTGGACTTTGGTTTCAAAAAGGGGAGAAATAGATGTAACTGGTGTTCTTATTAAAATTTTTTATTTCTGTTTTTCAAGGGGGGCAGGGTTCATGTTTTATGGGAATGTGAACGGCTATATGTTTTATAATTTGATCCTGGAGCATGAAATGCTGCACGTTGAGAATGGGATAGCGATGTTTCAGGATCATCCAGTCAATAACAAACTGAGATGTGAATGTTCAGCATACTTAATGAAATAGGGCAAACAGCTTGGACAGTTTCTTGAATTGCGTGGTTGGGAGCGGCTGGTGCGATGAACCTCCGCAACTGTGGCAAAATATGTAGTATCTAATATCTGGGGACTAAAAAGATAGCAAGAGACAAATGCAGGGATAGTGACAAGATCTATCTCCTCTTTCCCATCTTCTAGATTCTCCATAAATAATCTATGAAGGAGTTTCTCAGTCATTTCATTCCCCCAAGGAAAAACTCATTATTTTCACGTGATATAATTTACGGATTAGGTAATGTGGCTTGGACGCTCTTGGCCTCGTCGTCGTCAGCCATCAATCCATCAGACTATCAAATCAATCAGCTCCGACAACTTGCGACAGTCGGCTAGCATTGGAACAACCCCGCAAAGAAAACTATGAGTGGCCGTCGCTTGGAATACTTGAACACACCACGCTCGCTATTCTGCTGCTGAAAATCGAATTCCGAACGGATACTACATACGTCCGGCCGTGTCAGAATATCCCGGCGCGCACAATCATGAGCGGACTACGAGGAATGGTCAAGGATGGGTGGCATCCGAAGGCAAAGGATGGTGGTAAGGAGAGTTGGCGGGGTGATTTTAAAGGCATCAACCAAGTTGTACGTTTGCTTCTGCTTTTGTTCTTCCTTCTGCCTTCCGTAATGAGACATCCTACATTAATCAAATGCCATTCCATGCGCGGAGACGGAGATTTGTTGGCTGACCGTTTCCCGTGAATCTAGGCCGGATGGGTGGGCAAAGGCAAAAGCAATTCCGATGGTCGTGTTGAGCATGCATCTCGACCGTTGACTTCTCTCAAGGACCCCGCTTCCTTCCCTCCCCCACCTAAACATATAACCAGACATGGTGGTGCGGGAATCTCGAGCCCAACGTCCGCCTCAGAGCGAAATGGGTTGGGCGCGCCTCTGTCCACCTCGGAAATCCAGTTGCTACGGCAGCAAGAGCAGGAGGAACGACAGGCTGAGGAATCAGAACGATCAAAGAAAGTCCCGCCTCCTGTACCGTTTAGGGCAAACACAACAGGGTTATCCACCGATAATTTTTTCCCTCCACCCGCTCGTCGGCTCAATACCACACCTGGATCTGCTGAGGAATTACGACCGATACCAACACCCAAACCGAAACCTTCCTTGCCACCTAGATTACCACCCCGAGGCGCGGCACATCCATCTCCATCTCCTTCACCTCCTCCAGCATACGATTCTACTCCGAACAGATTAGTATCGCCAGTCAACCAAGGCGCCATCAACCGTCTAGGTAATGCGGGTGTCTCCGTCCCAAGTCTCGGCATTAACAGAGCAGACTCTGGTCAACTGGGAATGGGTCCCAAATCAGCGGGAAGCGCATCACCATACACTCCGCAGAACGAACTGCAGGCGCGATTTTCCAGAATGAATACGGCGTCGCCAACTTCAACTTCGCCGGCGGCAACTGGACCCACTGAAGGCACTACCGTGGAGCAAAAGCAACATTCAGTGCAAGCTGCGCATTCATTCAGCCGGGACCCTATTTCCATATCTACCAGCGACGCGCGAAGTGCGGCGTCGTCCGCAAGAAACTTCCGCGAGCGCCATGGTGACCAGATTGACTCGGGAAAGAAGAAGCTGCTCCAGATCAATCAAAAGTATGGCATTTCAAAACGAATAAACAGTTTCATAGAAGACCAGAAATCCCCAGCGTATCCGGATTCGCAGCCTCCACCTCATGCCAATACCGCCTACAGTCCCCAGTCTCCGTCGCCCAATGCTTTCAACAGACCAGATCTTGAAGCTTTGAATAACCGCAAGCCCCCTCCCCCCCCACCTCCTCCAAAGAAGCCTAATATGCAAGCTCTGCCTGTTGATGGACCATCACAAGTTGTCCCACCTCCACCACTACCACTGGGCACTAAGCCGCGTTAGACTGTACACGGCCAAGGTCCAACCATTTGATCATATAATGAGGTGTTTCTTGAAACTAGTGTATTTGATTTCTTTCTCTCTCTTTTCTTCTTTTGGTTTTTGGTTTTTGGGTCTCATGCTTTGGACTTTGGACAGGTATTAGCCATTGATTGTGGCACAAATGAGGTCGTAAGGAGTTGAAGAGGTGTACAGCATATCATTCAAGTTTTTTGCTCACCTTTTTCTTTTCACTTTTTGCATATCACTATTGTTATGATGAGAATTGTTCTTACCACCCATCTGCAGTGAAGTTTTCTATTTGTTGTTTTCAACTGCGTCCTCCATTACAGCGATATTCAGTATGACAATGATGTGTTGTTCCATGCCACACTGTATCCACAAGTTTTCAGAACTAATATTGATGAATAGATGCATTAACAAATTCCATTTGTTTGTTAGATGTGAATTGATCTGTGATGGGAAATGGAACCTGGAACAGTGCGAATATGGAATCCTGCATTCCAGCATCTACGAATTTGTTATTTGCTCTTTGTGACTGTTGTACAGATTGCCTGTTCACATTGCCTCTCTGTAATGCGTCTTCACTGTCTCGCCATTAATTCCCATCAATATTTATTTTGAATTGAATATATCAAGTCAGCCATGGGGTACATATATCTCACCACCTACCTCCAGCATCTCTTCTCTCTTCGCCACCCCGCCTTGAAACCCCCCCCCCCCCCCCAACAGCAGCTTCAACTAAATATCGGTCTGCATATCATAATTCAACCTCCAATCAATCTATACCTCCCAAAGCTATAAAAACCAAAAAGGCTGCAACCACAAAAGCTAACATGATCCAAATTAACCCCCCGGCAACCCGCCTCAGCAGCCCGCCAATTCCAATAACCCCCCCACAACCCCCTCCGCCACCCCCTCCCACCCCCAAAACCGCCTTTCAAACAACAATCCCGCTCAACCTCGACGAAAACTGGTTCGCCACCATCCCGCCCACATTCCCCTACCAGGCCCTCCGCGAGCTCCCCATACCCATCCTCCGCACGACCTACGAGTGGGAATGCGTCGACTCCCTCCGGCCCCACGACAGCAGAGACTGGACCCTCATCGGCGCCGTGCAATGGGACGTCGGCGACCGGCGTTCCGTGACCAAGGTGCGCATACGTTGGAACTCAGCAGATATCCGCGGGACGGTGCGCGGGGAGCAGAAGCTTGTTGTTCTCCCTGGTGGGGATGGAAGCGACAATGTCGATGTCGATCTCGATGTCGATGCCGTTGTCAATGTCAATGTCAATGTCAATGTCCATGGCCATGGCAACGATAGTAACGGTAATGACAATGAGAAGGGTAAGCAGCTAAGCGATTCGCAGCTACAGCTCGCCACTAGACGGTACGGCCCGCATGTCGTCTCCTACTGTCGGGAGCGTTTGGGCAGGACCGTGGGGGACGGCGAGTGCTGGACCTTAGCGGCGCAGGCGCTCAAAGCTGCAGGCCGCGCAGTGGAGATGGCGGGGTACGAGGCGCCGATGCAGAGTGTTGGGCGGAGGCATGGGGTATGTGTCCTAGAGTGGGAGGCCAAGGGCGGGATGCCGGTTGAGGGGATACTGGGGTTAGCGGGGTTAGCGGGGGGGGATGTGCTGGAGGTCGAGGATGGGAATTTTCGGACGGTGCAGGAGGTGCTTGGGGGTTTAGGGAGGAGGGAGGAGAATGTGAGAGTTGGTCGGCATACGGCTGTTGTTGTTGGGGTTGGGAGGGGGCGGGATGGAAAGGGGGAGGTTATTGAGGTGATAGAGCAGAATGCGAAAGTCAAAGGGTTTGTGGTGGAGGGGGAGTATGACTTGAAGGAGATGGTGGAGGGGGTTGTTAAGGTGTATAGGCCGGTGGGCAGGAGTCAGATGGTGAATGAATCGGAGAGGTGTGGTGCTGATATCGGTTTGGAAGGGGTTTGTTCGAGTTGGTGAGATCGAGATATTCCTGTTATAAAAGCTGCTTTGGGGTTATTAGTCAAGTTCAGGGAGGATTCCCTTTATTTTTACATTTGATGTGTTCTTCCTGGGTTGTTTGCTCTCTGTTTGGGGAGATCTAAGCCAATACATCACTCCGGAAATTAGAACCTGTTGATAGATTGGCATGATGTGAAGAGCCAACAAGTAGTTAGCCAGAACATAACATCAATTTTCCATCGAGTCAAACGAGTGAAATGCGATACTAAAGAGTGGTTATAAAAAAAATAATTTACCCATCAGTTGTGTATAGTAGTCTCTTTTTTTTTTTTTCCCTTGTTTTCCCTACTTCTTCTCCTCAGATGTGTACTTTTGTTATTGGTAGGTAGGCAGGTAGCTGTTCGGCTCTTCCATCATCACATGTGGTTAGAGAGAGATACGGTGAAGCAAAGCGCCGAGGGACACATTCCAAGATTTTTTTTAAATAAATGCCGTTGACAACAAACAGCCAAAGAAAATGCGGGTTCTCGGTCCCCAACAATATCAAGGTCCAGAATCGGGGCTCAACAAGAAAAAGAAGAAAAAGAAGACACAGGGAAAAACAGGTTTGAACATATGACAACATGAAATTGAATATATTTCCATGCTTTAATTGTAGCTTATTATAAGTAGTATTTTATCGAGGCAGCCCAAAAAAGTATTTTCTTTCAATATTCCCGATACAGCAAATTAGGGCTTTCCTTTAGGGCTTTCCCTGGGGGGGAAGTTACCTGGGATGCTCGTGATTAGTCAGAAAAGAATCAAAGTCATGTGACATGCGGCTGAGGCTCGGGCGGCATAAAACAAGCAGCCAAGGCGCTAGTCCTGAATAGGCATCCTTTGATTCAACAAAAAAAATATATAAAAAAAAAACCTTAAAAAACCCAAAAATAAAAATAAAAAAACCCCCCTATCAACAGAAAAACACGCCGTCAGAGAACGACAATGAACAACATCAACATTTACTATCATTCACAAGCCAGTGGAAATACTGCTTGTATCGAGGAGATAGTGGGGCTGCCAACCCCCCAGTAGAGGTAAATGAAGAAGATGAAGAGGATGCCGCAATGGCAGCCAAGAATATCTCGTTCTCTCGAATCCCCTCTACCCAGGATTACTTACATCTATCTATCTCCAAGGTTACTCTGTACTAACTCAAGATCATATCCGTTCCCACATGTTCTACCCGGGGGCGCGTGTCTGCTCGGGTTGTTCCGCCCCCTGCTTGCTCGGAAATATCAAAAATAGCTGTCTCTGGTCTTTGCTTTTCCCAACAATCCACGGCGCTACCCCCCGTATATGCTCGCTGATTGAGTTGCGCTCCACTTCCTTTTTCCCTCTTTTCCCCCCATTCCCCCGCGCCTTGGGGGTTTTTTTGTTATGTCTTTTTTATATTTTTTTCATTCTTCGAGTCCTTTTTATTATGTTCTCTTTCAATTCTTCTTAGATTTACAGACAGACCACTTCCTGCTTTGTTGACTAAAAGTTTAACTCCTTGTCAAGTCCATCCAAGTGTACTTCCATCTGTCTTCAATTCCATTCTCCTGCTGGTCTTGGTTTGGTTTTGTTTTGTTCCGCTGAGACTCCCAACTATTTCAACCTATTTATTTATTAAAATTTTTTTTTTTTTTTTTTTTTTTGTTGTTTTAGTTTCTTTTGTTGTCTCCAATCAATCCGGATCAGACTTTTCTACTTCTGAACCTAATTGGCTTTTGACTTGCTCTGGCTCTGGCCCGTTGCCAAGTTATGATGATATTATAACATCATCATTCTTCCCCCAATACCTTTTTTTTTTTTTTCTCTCGCACTTCTAACCTTTCTTTGCTCACCCCTCCGCTTCCGCTGCTTCCTCCGTTCTACAATTCCAAAAGGTCGCTACCGTTGCCGCGACTGCTACGACTGCTATCACCTTTTATATGAAATCAAAATAAAGTAAATACAAATAATTCGGCCCGGCTCGTATACGCTGCCTGCTCTGGCCATCTTCATCACCCATATCTAGGGTGTTGGCTCTACAATAACCGCCACGATGAGTGCCTCCGTCCATATACGCCTGCCGCCGTCGTCCTTTTTCAATTTCCCGCCTTCTCCTCTCCCAGAAACCATCCCCCCGCCTACGGTTGCTGAGCGCACATGGAACCAACCTTTCAACATCCCCACAAGCCTCTATCGCCAACTTCTAGAACCCCAGGTCCCCCTGACTGTTGCGGCCGTCTATGCTGCATCCGTCGTCGCTATGAACCATATCAATAAACAGAGGGGTAACAAACCATGGGCTTTCAGTAAAACAAGGGCTTTCAAGCTCTTCGTCATCCTCCACAATGTCTTCCTTACCGTCTACTCGCTCTGGACTTTTGCTGGCATGGTCCAGGCTTTCTACCAGTCATGGCCCGATCGAACTGAAAAACACAATTTTGTGAGAATCGTTGATATGCTCTGCAAAATCAACGGCCCCCGTGGTTTGGGAAATGCTGCCGTCTATGATCGCAACGCAGAAAAATGGACTATGATCAGCCCGCAGTACACATTGGGCCCTGGGGGTGTACCTGACCCCACCGATGTCGGGCGTCTTTGGAATAAAGGATTGGCCTTCTTCGGCTGGCTTTTCTATCTCTCCAAGTTCTATGAGGTTATCGACACTGCCATCATCCTGGCTAAGGGGAAGAGGAGCTCAACTCTCCAGACCTACCACCATGCCGGCGCAATGATGTGTATGTGGGCCGGAATTAGATACATGGCCGCTCCTATTTGGATCTTCGCCCTGTTTAACTCTGCCATTCACGCTATGATGGTATGTATTATAGTTCTTCCCTCTAAAGATTCCCTTTGTTTTATCCGATTTCCTGCCACGTTAATTGAGCAGGAGCGGGGGTTGTACGGAACTGAAACTGACTGATTCGTAGTATTTCTATTACACTTTGACCGCGCTATCCATTCGCGTGCCCTTCAGCATTAAGCGCAGCCTAACCACCATACAGATCACCCAGTTCTTGATTGGCACTACCTTGGCTGCTTCTTATCTTTTCATTTCGTATACTTTCCCCGTTGGCGTTCCCCATTCCGTTGCTATGAGGCCCCTCGCTTCCGCTATTCCAGGTGCCGCCGCTGCCGCGCCAAATGTCACTGCTGGTGGTGTGGGCCCCTGGCTCAAAAAGCTGGCTCTCCGCGCAGCTGGAGCTGAAGGGGTTGCCGAGAACGTCCTCAATACCCACGGGAAACTATTTGGCGCAGACGGAATTCAAGCAGCACGGGCTGTTCTCGGGAAGCAGGAAACTCGATATGCCTTGGAGCCTCGCACTTTCACCTGCTTGGATACCACTGGTCAAGCCTTCGCCGTCTCGCTGAACGTCATTTACCTCCTACCTCTGACTTTCCTATTTGTCCGCTTCTTTGTGCGCTCCTACCTCCACCGCACTGAACAACGCGGCAAACACCAAACCCACGTCCATGCCGCTGAGAAGGCCGGCATGGATGCTCTGAAGGGAGTCACCCGCGAAATCCGGAACGCAGTAATTGAAATGCATGGCGACGAGGGTGGAGCTGCCGACGTCGTAGATGAATCTGGCACCACGACCCCACACCCCGAAGCCTACGAAGCGAACATCGACGATATCATGACCAAAAAACAGCTAAAAGCCGAGAAGAAGACTGCTGCCATTGATCCCCACCCACACGGACCGCAACTAGCGCCTCCATCATATGCCGCCGTAACTGCAGAAGGAACAGGAGCAACGCCATCATCAACACCATCTCAACCGGTCGGTACCCCCCCCCCGGTCGGAGTGGCTAGTGGCAGCAAAGCCTGCACTCCCACCCCGCATCAAGAAAGCAGAAGAAGAAGAAGAAGCCCCACCACACTTTATGAAGCTAACTTGACAGATATCATGACGAAAACAGTCAACGGCGGCACAGAAATCAGAGAAAACGGGGCATTCCGCCCACCGCGACCCGAAGCGGAGCTAGCTCCTGCTGAATGCATCTGCTATTGGTAGGTTAGTGCGCATACGAGTGCCTGTTTCGATGAGGTTCTGAGCGGCAAGGGGGAAATGTCTCGAGTGAACGGGGAGTACAGTCCCATCCACGGCCGACGCGCATCGCTTTTGGGAACGAACGAATGGGCTACCACGCACACGACAAGAAATCAACGAGCATGACGGATGATGTAAAACTCTTCTTTTTTTACTTGTCTAGTTCTTTTTCTTCCTTGCAATTCTCATCTTGTGTATTGTTTCCCCCCCTCCCCTTCTTTTTTCATTCTGTTTGGCATATTTAATACATATTATCTGCATACATAGGTCAGATACGTCTGGCTCGGGGTGTTTAATCAGGGTGGCTTCTTTCCTGCCATTTTTGACTTTGCGTTTTCTTTTCTTCTCTTTTCTTTTCTTTTCTTTTCTTTGCTTTTCTTTTTTTTTTTTTTTGCCTACTCCTATTTTGTTAGTCCTGTTCAAATCAATTTTTTTTTTTCAAATTCGAGCCTAGCCAATTCACTATCCAGAATTCTAACATCCCAATATCCCCTCTCGTTTTATCTGTTCGATTAGCCTGCTGATTTCTCTGTCCTCAGTGGTTCTATTTTGGTAAATCTTATTGGAGAAGGAAAGAAAAAAAAAAGAAGGAAAAGGAAAAGGACGGCGAAAATAATACGTTTTGGGCAGTCAGGAGTCCGTGTGCTCTATTTTTTTTTCTCTAAAAATGAGTTGAATTGGGTCATTTCTGATGACAGTGTTCCATGTGTGAGTTATTCCAGGACTTAACAACGAGGATATTTCTTTTTATGTCTTGTCTCTTGATTTTGGTTATTTTATTTTCCTAATGGTTTTGATGAGGGGCGTTATTTCAGTACAAATGCATACTGAACAATCACCGAATAAAGGGGTTATGTGGTGCCCGGTGAGGAGACCAAAAATATTGGGGACAGGGTGGAAAATGAGCAGAAATTCATACCATGCAGGACTCAATTGATACGACTTTATGCCCGTCGGGTGAATAGCTCGGCGTAGGGAATTTCGTTGAAGCTCTGAGCTTTAACTCGTTTCGCAACTACGGCGGCACGCTGCCAGAGCTTCTACCATTACAATCATGATAGAAGCAAAACACCAACACACCCAGACGTACGTAAGTATGTACCATAACCTGATTAAATGCTTTTCTGGGCTATATAAATCTCATTTTCCTGCTGCTTAAACGACTTCTCGCTATCAATTACCTTGCCCTACCAAACTTCCCTCCCCCTTTCGGAAGTATATTTTCTAGACTTGGGACAAATGGCATATTTTATCGCAACTCGTACCTACCTAACCACCCGTCGCCATGATAGGTAATCAAGGGAGAGAACTTGACTGCTGGGTACGAGCTCTGGAGCCTATAAAAAGACAAACTCACTTAAGCGCGACAGCAAAAAGCGCATTCCCAAAAGCCACTGCAATCTATCTAAGCCTTCCATGCACAACGCAAACGGGCTAGATACTCCGATGGAATTTTCGGGTGCACTGCAAGATACCATAATTGGCCACGGCTTGATTTTGGCCGACCCGTGTTGGTTTCCGTCAAAATTCAATCCAGCCCTCCAATGGCGGGGTTTTAGTTTGGCATGGAGGCGGGGCAGACGGGGGAATATACCTGCCGAAGCCACTAGTTGATGAAAAATAGCTCGTCATGGTGGGGGGTGTATGCTATGTATATTTCTATACATATACATCTATACCCAGTACAGTTTGATTAGAATTGAAAACCAGACCTGCCAAAGATAAGGGATCCCCTAGCTACATTATTACCTATAAACGTTGAAATCACATTCACAAGACCAAAAAGCAAGTATGTCGGAAATCGATAAGATATTTGAAGAATACGCGAAGTCGACGGCAACCCCATTCCCCGCCGTCACTTTCAGGGCAGTTGATAAGGCTGGTAAATCTTCCATCCTTTTTCCCAGTCTCTCTTCATATTTTTGTATTATGCCTCTACTAACTACACCCTACACTCCTAAATTACAGGAATGGTGCTATACTCGTCTAGCCATGGTAATACCAAGGTAGATGGGTCCGGTGAGGCCGTGTCAGAAGATACCCCTTTCTGGACTGCGTCGATGTCGAAAGTGTTCACTGCTGTTGCCGTCATGGCGGCCGTGGAACGAGGGCTGATATCCTTGGACGACGATGTGGGGAAGGTTGTGCCGGAGTTGGCTGAGCCGGAGATTCTGGATGGATTCGACGAGGATGGTATGATATGCTTATGGATTGTTTTATGTTCTACCCTTCAGTTAAAATAAAATAAAAAAGCGGAGAAAAACAATAATGGGAAAAATAGGAAAGGGGGGGTGGAGATTAACGCGCTATATTTTGCTTAGGGAAACCGATTGTTCGAAAGGCTTCAAAGAAGCTCACTTTGAGAACACTCCTTACTCATTCAAGCGGGTATGCTTATCATCTTACCCGTGAGATACTGCAGAAGTGGAATGCCTACCAAGGGCGGGATACCACCAAGATGGATGGTTCTTATGTACGTAACTACCTGCAAGAGGAGATGTAACAGATGCTAACTAGCGGACTAGGAGCAATACCGACAACCACTTCTCTTCGAGCCGGGGGAAAACTGGGCATATGGTCCTGGTGTCGACTGGGCTGGTCGAGTGGTTAGTCCCTGCTATCCTATCCCAGAGGCTCGAGATTCCAGGATGGTATATCTAACCCCTTTTTTTCCAGGTGGAAGTGGTATCCAATCAAACCCTAGAAGAATTCATGAAAGAAAACATACACAACAAGCTCGGATTAACATCCACAACATTCCGTCCCGAACAGCTCCCTAATTTCGCTGAGCGTCGCGTCGTAATCAGCGCTCGAAATGCTGAAGGAAAATTCAACGCCATACCGACACCCCTGTACCCCATCCCCGCCGCCGACTGTCTCGGGGGTACAGGCCTCTATTCCACAGCACGCGATTACACCACCCTGTTGGCAACACTGCTTGCCGGTGGTGGGGACGTATTGAAACCCGAAAACGTGGAACAGATCTTCAAACCGCAGCTGGAGGACAGCAAAAGCATGAATGACTTATTTAACGCCCCCGGCGGCCAGCGACTGAATAGGAGCCTGACGACAGGCAAGGTGGTGACCATGGGACTTACTGCCTGCATCAATCTCGATGATGTGCCTGGTAAGAGACCAGCGAATTGTGTTGGTGGGGGTGGACTTACAAATATGTTTTGGGTATGTTGGGTTTATTTTTGTCTGCCTCCTTTTCTGAAGAGCTAGTTAACGTCAACCCCGTTTTACTACTTGCATGGGGCTTATTTGCTGATACCTGTCGTGTAAATCTAGTGGCTTGATCGAAAAGCAGGCATTTGCTGTGCGCTCTTTTTCCATTTCCTTCCCCCTGTTGACCCGCTTGCGGTCGAGGTTGCAGATAAAATTGAAGAGGCTGTATATAAAAATCTCAGGGGGTAGAATAACTTATCGAATGCGGGTGTTCATTTTGAACAGGGTTCAATGAAATGAATGCCACACACACTAGCGGTAAGTGTGGATTCTTGCCAACCAGTTGCCAACTCGATGCATGATCCTCGGAGAACTCGTACATATAGTAAATAATCTCTTCCTCGGTTTCATATTTAATATAATCAACTGAAAGACAGTGCCTGTAAATAATAAACCGAGCTCCGGAAAGATATCACTCCGTAATCCTTGAGACGGGTTTAGCAGAGACGGTTCATGCACCAACATTCACAGCCTTAACATCCTCCTTAGAGCTCATTATTTGCACCTTAATAGCCCCCGTTTTCGGGTCTGCCGCTGTTTGAAACGCCTTTATGGCATCCTCCAGCGTAAACCGATGGGTAACTAGCTTCTTCAAATCAATCACCCCATTGCGCACCAGTCGAATAGCCCGCGGCCACGTATTGCAGTACCGATATTGACACTGCAGATCAATCTCGAATGTGCTAACCCGCATGAACGGTATCGTCATCTCATTCTTCCCAACACCAATCACAAACACTTTACCACCAAACTTCACACTCCAAATCGCCGCTGCAACACTACTCTCAACGCCTGTACACTCAATCACCAGTGACGGACGTAGTGCATCAGCTCCACACCCTGCTCCATCGTTCATAGCATTTATGATCCCCCCGGCCGTCGCCTCAGGTGAATCGCTCAATCCCACCCGGTACGTCCGCGCATCTGGCACTAGACTTTTTGTAAATTTCAATCGTCCCTCGTCAATATCCGTGATGACAATAGGGGTCGCCCCTGCCGCCTGCACACAGAGTAGCGTAACTAGACCAATCGGACCTGCTCCGGCCACAACCACTGCATCGCCCAACCGCAAACCAGCCCGCTCAACCGCCGCCAGCGCCACGCTAAGCGGCTCCAGTAGCGCGCCATCTTCGAAGCTCATATCGCCAATCTTATGACACCAGATGGCCGGGTGATTGACGTAGCGGCGGAGCAAGCCGTCGACGGGTGGTGTGGAGAGGAAGCGCACGCGCTCGCAGCCGTTGTAACGGCCTGTAAGGCAGGGTTCGCATTCGTTGCAGATTATGTTAGGCTCGATGGCGACGCGGTCGCCGGGTTTTAAGGAGGTGACGTCACGGCCGACCGCAATGATTGTGCCGGCGGACTCATGGCCGAGGATGTGGTTGTCTGTTACGACCATTGGGCCTATGCAACCAGCATGCCAGAAATGGACGTCGGAGCTAAGCGGGTTGCTTTATAGTTAGTTTTAATCTTGTTTGTAGAGGGCCGATGAGATCTGAGGATTGAATATGTTTGATCTTGTTGGGACCTTGACATACCCGCAAATCCCTGTACTTTGGATTTCAATTGTGGCTTCATCTGGCTTCAGGCCGTTTCCGGAGGCCACATCGTTGACGGATGGTTGGGCGTCTGCCACCCAGAGGTCATGATTCGGGTTGGTATAGACACCTATGTTGGGCTTGGAGGGGGCGGTGATTTTGGACATATTGCGCAATATTACGTCAAACGGTCAGCGGAGGAGATTTTTCATTCCTGTTATTTTGTGTTGCGTCTTCGGCAATGATGCGAGTAAAGAGAAGAAGCGGTTTTAAGGAAGTTCACAGGAGAGGAGGAAGATGGGATATTTTTTGTTAGATTTTCTCTTATATTTGGGAGGCTCGTAGCTTGGGAGGCAAAATTCACAGGTGTGGGGTTGAACTGAGGGGTAGCAAACAGAAGTATAGTGACATGACATATTCCCCATTCAACCGGATAAGAGGGATGTAGTGGGAAAGATCAGGATAAACAATGGGGACAAATGAAGACGGGCCGATATCATCGTTGGAAGAAGGGGATGGACCGGAATTATGGGGTGTAGGAAGCTATATAATCATTTGGAGTGGATAAAAACAAAACGCAAACTCTCTTGGTTGAACATTCAAAGTTTATCACTGGCAATACCTCTGGGGCGTCGAGATATTTAGCCTAATATACTTTCTCGGCAATGCTAGGTAAATTCGTGAAAGGGAAGCTGAGCCTAGATTCATCCATATTGGAGCTTTCTTCGATCTTTGAGACGTTTAACTCACTATCACAACAAAACTATATCGAGCGTGGTCCAGAACTAGCGCCGGACGTTTTATCTACTCTTCCTGCCAGAGAACAGGGTGGACTGGATCAACCAACATGCAGAGCCAGAACCGGCGCCTCCCGGTCAACATAGGGATGCAGTAAAGCCATTTTGCACTCCCATCACTCCCCCAGTTGACTTCGAGAAGGAACCGTTTGCCTTGCGCCATCATCTGGCTGATTAGATTTATCACAGCTGGTGGAGTATGACTGAAGTGGCCGGTCACGTATTCCCCATCGATGTAGAGGTTGGGCGAAACGTGGGAAATCTCGTAAAATCCCGGTTCTTGTGCAGACTGCGAGAGGATGAAGTAATCCTTGTAAAGTGCGAGTATGCTTTTGGCGACATGATTAACCAGCTGCTGCATGACATCAGAGGTCTCCGATGAATTTTCCGGTTTGTTTTCTAGGCCTACGTCTTGGGAATTCGCAGAATAGATCTGCCTGATAAGGACCTCGATTTCAAGATCGCTTATAGTGAGGGCGTCAAGAAAATGAGTTATATCGATGAGCGATACGAGCACAAGGCCGCTGCGTCCTGCTATAGAAGGGAGACCTCCAAATAGCATAAGATGTAATCGCTCGTTCCCATCTTCTGTGATTTCCGTGGTGATATCGCTTGTTTGGTCCAGGGCGCGTTTGTTATACAAGAAGAGTTCTTCCTTTTCGAAATCTTCAGCCGACCATACGCCTTCCGATGCGTACAGGACACGATCTCCTTCAGGAGTTGGGCTGACAATGAGGAACGCATTAAAATGGTCTAGGTTTTCGATTGCAGCCTTGCCCTCGAGAAAATCTATTAAGAACTTCGTCGGCATTTCGGGGACTGAAGCTGTGCTGGTATTACATGTCTCCTTCATGTCAACATTCGCAGCAAGCGCTGCTTCGTGCACTAGAGCTCTCAAATCTCGAACGCTGTTTCTTTTTCGTAAGCCAGTACTGTGCGAAAGATCCGTGGTAACAGCGAGGGCAATGCAAAGGTTTGAAGGGCACGGTCCGATGGATGGTTTAGGAGATAGCCTTGAATTATAGTTTCCGGTTAGTGTCCTTCCTCGATCGCGATCATGGCGTTTCAGGGGTAGCTCTAATGAATCCGAACGGGATTGTGGTTCAGACCTTCTGGGTCTGTAAAGGAAATGTTGTGAAGTGTTGGATTCTCTGGGGAATTGATCTCTACCTCCGGGAAGAAGGCCTGTATGTTCAAGGCGCGAATTTTTGCGCTTTCGAGAGAAATGGCGAAGTAGCCCTTGTAGTGTAACCAACTTCCACGACCGTTTTTGGGGCATGGGATATGGCTCATCGAACATTACCCGAGGCATTTTGAGCCATAGTCAATATCCAAAGCGTTTATGCGTTCTATGAGCTCTAGTAATAGGCGCATTTATAGTAAATGAAACATAGGCATAATAGTGGAGCGAATTACCTTGCTCCATTGCAATCTATTGTAAACGCAGTGTCTTGGGCGCGTCGTAGTGAAAGAAGGAATCTGAAAGAACGTTCTAGGGAGAACATCCTGGTGATGTTGAAATATTGAGAGAACCCTTTGGACATTGGGTTGAAAGATTCTCTGGCTGGACACTATAGCTCTCAGAATAAAATTAACTCTCCTCTTAGGCGCAGACAGACGGGGATTGGGAAATTGTAGGATTGGCTAAACGACAGCGAAATTTTCAACCTTGACGAATACATGTTTGTTCAAGATGGCCTCAAGATCTATCAATTACCGGATATCGCTTGTACTTAACACGAGATCTTGTCATAAACGGAACTGTCCCTGTGGGGCACATTCATTCAACGAACCGATTTAACAGCAAAGTTACACCATCTGGATCTTGTTCCTGTTGTGTAGAATCTCTTGGCTAGCCAAATCTAAACCTGGCCTACGCTGTCAAAGAGAAAGGGAACAACCCCAAATTTGAAAAGGCATTCGAATCAATGGGCTCAAAATCAAATATGTGCGCGAGGAGGTTGCATCTTGCCGCTGGCATGGTGGTATTGACTGCATACCCAGATAGTTCCTTATCCCGCTCAGAGGCCAGGAAACAGGTAGATAGAACTCAATGTTGCTTCCCAGAAAAGGCTCAACATCTGGTGTCGTCTTTCTGGTCTCATTAAAAAAACGAGCATAAAGAAATAGAATACCAAAGCACCTCGTAAACAGAATAGGTTGTTGAAGTTGGACATCCATATCAAGAACACCACGTGACTGCTGACCAAGCACCTGTTTTTTCCCTTAACTTCCCGAAGCCAAAAAAAGAACAATTATCCAACTCTGACCCCGTCAACAACTCGCGCCATCGCTCTCCTCCCCGTTGCCATTGAGAGCCACCCTCTTCTCCAGGACCTCTCTCGCCGTTGTCTGTCGTTATCCTCTGCGGCTCGCTCCTACTCCCACCTCCCACATGTCTGCCACAACATCCCGCGCCGTTCTGCGGCATTCGCGATATCTGATCCGGAGACCCCCCTTCAGATCTGCGTCAACAACGGCCGAGGCTGCCTCCAGATCCAAGGATGCGGCCACTTCCGCTGCGTCAAAGGCTTCTGAGGGTATTTCCAAGGCTGCTTCCACTGCCGGCCCTGCTATTAGCAATGCTCTCTCAGGTGTTGGTGGAGCCCTCAGGAAAGTTGGTGGACGAACGGGCAAATTTATCGCTTTCGTCGACTGTAAGAACCCAATGCCCTGATGCAGGCGTCGCTTTTGTGGTGTATGCTGAGGACGTCAATTGCGATTTCTCGATATTTTTCTTGGGATACCGGTTTGAACATATCATCAGATGGAATGCTGACCAAAACCCCCTTGATCCAGCATTAATACCTCCCACAATTTATTACTCCAGAGTTGGCTTGGAACTATCGAAAATAGTATTCAGAGGACAGAAGATGTCCCCGCCGTAAGTTTTACTGGAGCTGTGTTACCCTATTATTAAATCTAACCCGTTCAACCAGAAACCTGGCCACTTTCCAAGGATACTACCAGCCTCTCCTCAGCTCTCTCCGCCAGCCAATGACCCTCATATCCCAGGTCTCCAAGTCTTTCAACCCAGACGCTCTCCTCCTCCGTCTCCGGAACGTCGATAAAAAACAATTGGCCATTGCCGGCGTTACGACTGCAGAAGTGATTGGATTTTTCTCGGTGGGTGAGATCATCGGACGATTCAAACTTGTAGGATATCGGGGCGAGACTGCCCATGCGCATTAGATAAACTAGGCTCTTTCTTCCTTTTAAAATCTTTGCAACATATCTTCCTCCTCACTTTCATTTTTTTCATTATCGTATTCTCCTCCAACTGTATGATAGACGATGGAATTCAGAGGTGGTCTGTTGTCTTCGAGTTTGCTTGGGCTCCATCGTGCAATCTTGTTGTCAGTTTAAATACTTCAAAATTAGATTTCCTTTGTTCGAACATAGTTGACACATCTAAAAATTTACCCCCACGAGTTTCCATCTCTAATAAAATGAGTATTCAATTGTGATATCAAAATGCAATTGCTCAGTCTCTCTCCGTCGCTGTACACCCTTGGAATTTTTTGACAATTGGTATCAGTCACGTGATTAGAAAATTCATGGAGGAAATTTTGTTGATCAAGTCTACAGAGAGCTCAACCAGCGAGAAATCAACCACAGCAGGACAATGCATCTTTCTTAGGCGGCGATAAGTAACTGAATTGCTAGAGATGGATGCTTTCAAGCTTCTCACTCGGTCAACGAAACTTAAAACGGGCCCGGCCTCCAGAAAGCAAGCGATATCAAATTCTTTACCATCTGCGGGCGAAGCAGAAACCCCCCAGCTATTTTCTGGTCACCATGGATTAGACACCGCAGAAGCTTACGACGAACTAGACAAAACTAAAGGAAGGAAACGAAAGAGAGGATCAGATGGAAATGAACTCTCTGCAGATGCGACTGCTGTGACACTGGACTTTTTTGGTTCCAGCTCTGCAGCTCGTGGCTCGTCTGGCGGGGATGACAAAACTGGAAAGCAAAAGCAAAGTGAGAATGATGGAAAGCAGGGAGATGTCACGGATAAGATTACCATCAAGGAGGCCCCATTGACTGAGGAAGAGCGAAAGGCGATCTTAACGGCACACAAGATAAAAGTAACGGATCTTCGAACACGAACACCACTAGCTGCGATTTCGCAAGATGGGAAGAAGAAGAAAAAGAAGCAAAAAGTCGAACGAATGCCTGTGGCTCTGAGCCGGAAACAGCAGAAGAAGGCTCAGAGAATGTATCCTCAGCCACTCGTGTCGTTCCAGCAGCTGAGAACGAGATATCATATTTCTCGAAGGCTTTCGGAGAACATTTTCAGCCAAGGATACAGTGTGCCTACTGAAGTTCAGCTTGGTGCACTACCATTGCTGTTTGGGGATTGTCAGAGCTCATCCGCGCGAAGTCAGGAGAACACAATTCAGCCTGTCCAATCCGAACTTGAACCGGATCTGTTGGTGGTTGCACCTACGGGCAGTGGGAAAACACTGGCATTCATGATCCCACTCATCAATAAAATAATACGACATCATCATCAGGGCGGATCGCAATCGAGGGAATTGTTCGCGATCATCTTGGCTCCGACAAAGGAGCTTGTCTCTCAGATTGTCAACGAAGGTCGAAAGCTTACGGTGGGCACTGGCGTTACAATTACAGCCATGCGGAAGGGGATGCGAGTTGTGGAAGATACGGAGAGGGTGGAAGAAGCTCCTTCAGATAGGGAGAGCGAGAACTCCGAAGACGACGACGATGAAACCACTAAAGCAAAACAGCCTAGAGGAAAAGTCCCGATCACAAAGAGCGACATTTTAGTCTCAACTCCGCTGTTGCTTGCAAACTCTCTTTCCGGTAACCAGAAACACGCTACCGCTCCTTTACCGAGCATCCAAAGTCTCGTCCTGGATGAGGCCGATGTGCTACTAGACCCTTTGTTCCGCCACCACACCCTCGACGTATGGCGTGCCTGCACCAATGTCCAATTGAGAATTGGACTATGGTCTGCGACAATGGGCTCTAATATCGAAGAGCTCTCCAAGTCAACGATCAGTGAGCGGCAGCGATCGCTGGGACTACCTGATGAATCATTCCTTGTCCGGCTAGTCGTTGGACTGAAAGATACCGCCATACCCAATATCTCCCACAAACTTGTCTACGCTGCGACTGAACAAGGGAAACTCCTGGGGCTGCGGCAACTTTTGCATCCCAAAGGTGCGAGTTCCGCCTCAGACACCCATCTACGACCACCATTTTTGGTCTTTACGCAAACCATTTCCAGAGCCGTGGCACTACATTCTGAATTGAAATATGACATCCCCGCCGAAGCGGGCGGGTCTTCACGTATCGCTGTTCTACATTCTGAGCTCTCCGACTCGCAACGATCGGACGTCATGGCGGGCTTTCGAAAAGGTGAAATATGGATCCTCATCACAACTGACCTTCTCTCGCGCGGGGTGGATTTCCGCGGGATCAACGGCGTCGTGAACTACGATATACCCAACTCTAGCGCCGCATATGTCCATCGCGTAGGCAGGACAGGCCGAGCTGGACGTGAGGGGGGGGTGGCTGTCACTTTTTACACGAAGGAAGATATCCCCTATGTGAAAAACATTGCAAATGTTATCGCTTCCAGTGAAAAATTGCGGGGGGTTTCGGGAGATAAAGGGATTCAGAAATGGCTGCTTGATGCATTACCAAATTTGTCTAAGAAGGACAAGAAGGACTTAAAACAACATGGTGTAGGAGTTCGGCGACCGATGACGAAAAAGAGAGAGCAGGACGATAAGGACCGGAGAAGAACCCGGATCAGTACGAAGAGTGGATTTGAGCGGCGAAAAGAGCATAACCGGAGAGATGCGGTTATGGCAAGCCAGCGGCGTAAATATGAAGAGCAAGTGGAAGGGGGAGGAAATGCAAGCGATAATGGATCTTGGGATGGTATTGAAGACTAAACATTCTGGATATATGTACAGTACATATATATATATTTCCATGAACGGACGCCTGGATTCAACAACTTCATATAACTCCTCCAAAAAGACAGGATATTCCACCTCTCACCCTTCTTTCTCCTTCTTTTCCTGTGTTTCCTCCGGTTCTTCCTTCGGTTTCAACAAACGCCTCTCCAAACTAATCTCCAACACCCTCTTCTTCCTCCCAGCCCCCCACCTCAATCCATCCCCCCTTCCATCAAAATACACCGCCCAAACCCCCTCCTCTTCCTCCACAGCTACAAATCCCTCGATATCCTGCACCGTCACGCCAACCTGATCCTCTGTCCAATCCCAGGGCCCGACAAGGTGCTCGCGACTTTGTGTCCGATTCCCATATTTCAGCTCAAACGTGTCCTTATCGACATAGATCCAATTGAGCATTGGTGGGTCGACAGAGACGGTGCTGACGAGGCCGAGGGTAGGTTCACGCTCGTCGTCTGGGTAGCTGATATAGAACGCTTCGGCGGTGTGGCTGGGGATTGAGCGGCAGCTAGGGGTGGGAGAATCAAGGTAGACCTGTTCATTATTAGTTTTATAAACCCCCCCCCCCCCTTTTTTTTTTTTCCATGTTCTTGTTTAAATACTTTCTATCGGGTTTTAAACATACCTTGCCATCCCTCAACACCACCCGCCGGCCATACAGCTGCTTTGCTTCTTCGGAGTTCGCCTCGCAGAAGACATCAAGGTAGAACTTCTCGAGTCGCTTTTCGTCTGATTTGCGCTCGTTGGCTTTCTTCTGCTCGCTCACTCCTTGGCAGACGCCGATGACGGTTGGGATGGAAGCTATTGTGAGAAGGCCTATGACCATAGCGGCGTGTTTTGTAATCTAGATCTATATGTGCTTGTCTGGGTGGAAATTGTTGGAGCTATAGTGTTATATCTTTGATAAAGTGCTGTATAAAATCAATAGCATCAGTTTAACTATTTTAACATCTATAAATATGAAAATTTTGAAATGGTGTGTTGAATAAATCTCGCTGCTTGAATATTTCTTTGAAAAAAATGTATGCGATGACATCATATGGTGGTCACATGAACGGGAGCTGGAAATCCATGATCCTTTTGTGAAAAAAACCGACTGCGCACATGCATACACACATGTCCAAAACATTGTTTCAAGCAGTATGAACCAATCTACAAATATATATATCCAATGTTGCTAATCCAATCTAACAAACCACATCATTCCAAAAAAAAATATCATCTAATCATAACCTCTTAACCATCATGCGCTGTCCTGGCTGGCTTCAAGCCGCCTCCCTCCCTCCCCTTTCCACCCCCATACAGCCCACCAACACCGCACCTCCAGTGCTTCCCCATCACTCCCCTCCCAATCATCAAACCCAATATCCTCCCCCTCCATCAACACAGCTAACCCCACCGCCTCCATCCTCTGTCTAAAATCCCCCACCTGGGGCAGGTACGCATCTCTCAATGGCATCTCAACAACAACCCTCGACTCGGTATCCAGGCACAACCAGCGCTGGATCGTTTGCACGAGCCATCGCGGGTGATCGGGGGAATACAGCGGGTCCGCAGCGAGGATGACATCGCATCGTTCTTCCTCAGTCGGCGCTGGCCGCGGATCCTTTTCCAAAGACCAATCGAGCAGACCCGTTGACACGCTCGACCCCGTCTTGCTAAGCAGCTCTTCATTTAGCCCGACATTGTGAGCTAGATTCGGTAAAATAGCGTCCAGGTCTGTGAGGTGGATGGAAGCCGCGGAACCCCAGAGGGCGGCGAAGGAGAGTCCGACCAGCCCAGTTCCAGCCCCTAGTTCGAGGGCCCGGAAAGGGCGGTTGTTCTTATATCGCGATGGGACGAGGGAAGAAGGTGGAACAAGAAGGGTGTGGAGACGCTTGGCGAGTAGGTAGGAGGAGACCCATGTTTTCATGCCTAGGTTATCGGAGGTGAGGGAGGGTTCGTGGAGGGTTAGTTGGAAGTTTGTGTGCTGGGTCATGGGGATTGTGAAGACGCGGGAGATGGATGGCATGGCTGTTTTGTTTGTCCGAATTCTGTCAGTCAGGGCTCTACATTAGATAATGGCAGAGCAGGATGAAACTACCAGTTCTTCCAGACCGTTCACAGAGACGCACACTAGCGGCATCCCAGATGGCTTCGCGGAGCTCGTCTGAGTCGATCCATGATAACGCGCTAGCGATGATGGATGTGAGGTACTGCGAAATACCGGTTTGGAGTATTACTAGTTGAGCATTGCCATTATCGTCGTCGAAGCTGCGCGGTCGGACAGCAAGCTGCTCTAAAGCTCGTAGTATATCGGTTGCCGTAGGTTTCGTGTATAATTGTGGGAGATCGAAGACTTATGCAGGTAGGCACACACGGGAGTTGTCAGTCCGCTTTCTGCGTCTGGAAACACCAAATAATCAGGATACCAACCATGAAGCGGCATCGAGTCGCTGGACATGGTCATTCCGTGCCAGCAGATGCCCGGAAGCTGGTTTTCGACTTCGATTTGTTGGGTAGATTTATGTTGCGCCACTATTGCCCAGAGACCAAGAAGGGAATTTGGGAATAGGGGGACAAATGGAAAACAAAGAGAAATATCGAAGGAATAGGATGGAATAATAATTTGGTATATGTACAGAATGAATTAAGGGAAATAAGGCGTATATTTCAGATACAACCCGCCCCGAACGGAAAAAAAAAAAGAGGCCAAAAATAAAGGTGGTCCGTGCGTTGGGGGCGACAAACCCTTATCGATAAGAGGGGGGACAACATGGGTTCATAATACATAACTCGTTAATAGGGAATAGATTTAGTGAAAAATGAGCCATAAATATCGAACTCTGGGACTCTGGGGTTTGATCGCGTGTAGTTCGTAGCCCGCTGACAGATGTATTATAATAACATCACATCTTGTTACAAAATTGGGATATCGAATTCAGGATGTTTTCAACTCAATGTATCTTTAAAGCCCTGGTAGGCCTGCTCGATTTCAAATGCCAGTTCTCTGGCTTGGTCTTCACTCAGCTCTTCCGTCGCCCTCATCTGGTTAAGAGCAATGAGCCATTGTATAATCTTTCCTCTATTCTCAAAGTCCTGGTCGGTTACTCTGTTCACGGATTGTATGATTTCCGAAAGCAGTGGATGGAGCGCATCTTTGGACACCATGTTCAGTTTCAGAGCGTCTAGGAATGTGATAAAATTCTCTGTGGCTGCTAGAATCAAGCTGCCGGATGTGTTGGTGCTGGAGTTGTTGGGTGCGGGGGCGGCATTATGAGACGCCTGCTCAACAGTGACAGGCACACCGATTCTCAGTCTCTCTGTTGCCCTAGGGCATTCCAGCTATAGACCAGTTAGTTTCCCTTCCTGTATCCGCAAAAGTAATATATGATCACTTTAATAAATAGATAAATGACATACCCCCCATGTCCGCTTGAAGGTGTCTAGATCAACAAACTCATTGGCAACTGTTTCATCACTCAAGCTGGACTTATACTGCTTTAGTAGTCGCGCACATGTTTCGGTATATTCAGATTCCGTAATCGCATCTTTAATATAGGCCTTCTCCAGCCCATCCAGAGTAAGAATGATGCTGTATATCTCTGCTAGGGATTCATAGAGGTCCCTCTCTGTGGAGGTAGAGGATAGCTTGACTTCCTATTGTAGTGTGTTAAGAGTTGAATGACATTGACAGTATAAGAAGACGAGGCGCATACCTCATCTAGATTAATGGATGCTGAGAGTGCTGTATTTGGAGTATAACTGTATGGCGTAGGCGCATAAGATAGCGGGCGTTGCTGATACATGGTCGAATATCTATATGAATGTATAGATATATATGTCAGAGTTTGTTTTATTCATGGACAAAGGAAGCTGGCCCAAAGCGGAAATTAGGCAGGATCCATGGATTAGCTAAGGATGGGCGGTGTGGTCTGTGCTTTTTTTTTTTTTTTTTTTTTTTATTGGCCGAGAAAAATCTAAAAATCTAAATTTCTGCCGGACGAGAGAAAGAAGACTCAACATCTATACGGGATATATCGACAACAGGGTATATTCGCAGAGACCGATACGGTCAATCAGATCAACCATGGCAGGCTCTGCGAGAAAGGCCACCAAAAAGTTCGAGAAGAATCACCTCAAGGATACTATCGAGCGCCGCAAGGAGTTCGCAAAGGTCAAACAACGACACCGCCTGAAGGAAAAGAGACAGCAGAATAAACGAGGGGATGGTGAAGTAGAGGATGAGAAGACACAACAGGATGGCGGTGGTCGCAAACCTGCAGCGGACGGCGAGAAGAATTCTTTTGCCGAGATGAACGTGGATGACTTCTTCGCGGGTGGATTCGATTTACCAGATGCTGCCCACGGCAAAGCACAGCAAAAATCCTCCAAGAAGAAAGATGTGGCCCCAAAGATTGGGAAAAGGAAGCGGACTACTGAGGTAAAAGAGCAAGAAGCAGGCCAGGAATCATCCGCACAGAGCGATAACGAAGAGGACGGTGGCGCTTCAGAGTTGAGCGACATAGGCGATATCGATGCGCATGTGGAACAGCTGGAAGCTTTGAAGGATAAAGACCCCGAATTTTATAAATACCTCAAGGAAAACGATGCGGAGTTACTAGACTTTGGGGACCACGGGGACCTCGCTGAGGTTGACGCACTCAGCGATGATGAGGACGAGGAAGAAGAGGCTCGCCCCAAAAGGAAGAAGAAGGGCAAGGTGTCAGGAGATACCCAAGATGGCGACACGAGCAATACGATTAGTTTGTCAATGGTTAAACAATGGCAGAAATCAATGATTGAGCAACATTCTATGAGGGCGACTCGACAGGCAGTGTTGGCTTTCAGATCAGCTGCGTATATGAACGACGAAGATTCTAAGGACCGGAAATACACCATTTCAGACGCAGATGTTTACCACCAGGTTCTACTTACAGCATTGGAATACGTCCCCAAAGTTCTGAAACACCACTTGCCTACCAAAGAGAGTGCGGGCGGGAAAATCAGAGTTCCCCTAGATTCAAAAAAGTTCAAAACCTTGACCCCGTTAATCAAGTCCCACGCCTCTTCAGTCCATCAGCTCCTTACAAATTTATCCGACGCAGCCGCATTGAAGTTGACCTTGGCATCAGTTGAGCCCATGCTTCCCTATCTTCTCCCATTCAGAAAACTCTTAAAAGTAGTTCTAAAAACCGTCGTCGGCATCTGGTCGGATTCCGCCAGCACCGAAGCTACCAGAATCACCGCCTTTCTCATCGTCCGTCGCCTGATGGTGATTGGAGATGCTGGAATTCGCTCTGCAGTTCTGAAGGCAACATACGAAGGGGTGGTTAAGGGTAGCCGAAATACAACCACCCACACTCTCTCCGGCGTAAACTTGATCAAGAACTCTGCCGCTGAGATTTGGGGAATCGACCAGAATGTCTCGTATACTACCGGCTTTACTTTCATCAGACAGCTGGCCATGCATCTACGAAGCAGCATAACGCACCCATCAAAGGACTCCTATAAGACCGTGTACAACTGGCAGTATATCCATTCATTGGACTTTTGGTCCAGAGTTTTGTCCTCTCACTGCGATGCCGTTGCAGAAGCCACTGTGGGCAAAATATCCCCTCTACGACCGCTGATCTACCCCGTCGTTCAAATCACCCTGGGAGCGATGCGCCTGATCCCTACGGCGCAATATTTCCCCCTGCGTTTCCAGCTTACAAGATCCCTCCTCCGTATCTCCCTTACAACAGGAACCTACATCCCCCTCGCAGCCGCACTCTTAGAAGTCCTTAACTCCGCCGAAATGAGAAAACCACCGAAATCCAGTACCCTCCGCCCTCTCGATTTCGCCACAAGCATCCGCGCTCCCAAATCCTACCTGCGAACCCGCATCTACCAGGACGGAGTGGGCGCTGAAGTGGCAGAACTACTCTCAGAATTCTTCATCCTGTGGGCCAAAAACATCGCCTTTCCCGAACTCTCGCTGCCAGTAATTGTCATGCTCAAGCGCTGGTTGAAGGAGGTGTCATCCCGCACGTCGGGTAACAAGAATACAAAAGTCAACCAGATGATCGTGCTGGTTGTGCAGAAACTGGAGGCTAACAGTCGCTGGATCGAAGAGCGGCGGTCAAAGGTGACGTTTGCTCCTCGAGATCGGACGGAGGTCGAAGGGTTCCTGAAGGATGTGGACTGGGAAACAACGCCGCTGGGCGCATTTGTGAAGACTCAGAGGAAGCAGAAGGATGAACGGGTTATGTTAGTTGAACAGAGTCGGAGGGATGAGAGGAAGAGACGCGGGGCTAAGGGGGATGTGGAGATGGGGGGGGATGGCGTGGACAGCGAGGAGGATGAGGACGATGAAGATGAAGATGTAGATGTGGATATGGATGGGTCGTCTGGTGATGAAGAGTGAGTCGGATCGCCCGTGCCCTCCCTGTCTCAGGGTGGGGTGTAAATTCTCGGTGGCACTCCATGGTTTGTTTTGTTATTAAGATAAGAGACATTTCTTTTTGTAATTAGGTGTCGATTTTTATCAACGGGGCGTCTCATCATAAAAGAAAGGCAACTTCATTGCCTGAATGCATTTTCCTAATAAAAATATCCTGGGCTATCTCGCAACTGCATTGAGTCGCGCAGGCCAAGTGAGATCACGCCTCACACTATCTTCTATACCTAAACATACATATCAGAAACATACCAAACAACCTCGAACCTCTCATCTAACTCACGCCTAAAGATAAAGCTATTGCCCCTCTCCGCCTCCGTCCTCAACCTTAATCCCCCACTCCCACCCCCCACTCTTGCCCCCAGTCTTCCTCACCACTCTCGCCTCGCCCACCACCATCCCCTTATCCACCGCCTTGCACATATCATACACTGTCAACGCCGCCCCCATTACCCCCGTCATGGCCTCCATCTCCACCCCCGTCCGCCCATGACAAGATACGGTCGCGGTAATCACAACGCTACCGAACGCGTGGGGGGCGGAGGTTATTAAATCTTCCGTCGTCGTTGTGCTTCTGGCAGCTGGTGGTGAACTGCTGTTATTTGCAGACGAAGAATCATCATCTACAGTAGCACCTCTAATGTCATCAGGCTTGCATGCCTGGATATCAACCTCCACCCCGGTAATCCCCAGCCCCGGATGTGCTAGCGGGATAATATCCGCCGTGCGCTTGGCAGCCATGATCCCCGCAACGCGCGCGACGGAGAGCACGTCGCCTTTCTTCGTATAGCCTTCCGCCGTGGTGAGGAGGGAGTGCGGCTTTGGATTGGAAAAGCTGACGCGGCACATGGCCGTGGCGACGCGGGTGGTTTCCGCCTTGTGTGAAATGGATGTCATGTGGACGGTTTGGGAAGGGGTTAAGTGCGGCAGGGAGGGGTCAGAAGCTGTGGGGAGGTTGGGAATGGAAGGTTTAGTAGCGGAGGGTCCTTTTGGTGGAGAAGAGGTCGATTTCGTTGTTGCTTTGTCGGATCGTTTTGTTGAGTAGAGGCGGAGATGGGGCCGAAGGAGAGAAATAGTGTGGAGATGCGTGGGAATTGTAGACCAGAGCGGGCTCAGGGGTGCTTTTTCGAGTCGCATCTCTGTATTACTCTTTACGTGGATGGCCCATGGAGACTGTTGGGAAGTCTCATTGAATGGAATACCATTTTCATCTGAAAAAAGATTATCTATTAGCACTATCGAAAGATATAAATGACAGAAGCGCAAACAGTGCAAGATCCAGGTCAAAAAACTGAAATTCTCCATTTATATCACGACTAGAGCATGGTCATGGTATCGAGTATGCTCACCCAAAAACCTGCGCCAAACACAATGCAGCTTCATCTCATATATCATTTATGACGGACCCTAATTTCCATGTGAAAAGTTCAACCCAAAAGAAAACGCCAAAAACCAAATATGAAAATGTGTTCATACAGCAAAGCAGGTACATAAAGCAAACCTACCCACCAATCAGAATCATAGGCCTATTCTTCATATTCTTCAACTCTCCCATACCAGCATGTTTCGCCTTTTTCCGCTTGACAGCCGTGCCGATGATATTAAGCAACTCCCTTTCCCGCTCGTTGACGAGCCCTTCATGTTCAGCTTGGCCAGCTTTTCTGGCAGATTCCAACAGGTCGAGCGCTTCCATGGCTTCTTCGTCAATCGGCTCCCCATTGTTTTCCTTTCGAATCATATCCCGTAACGAAACCTCCGCATTCCCGAACAAACATACTTTGAGGTTACCGTCGCTCGTAATGCGCAGGCGATTACATGTTCCGCAAAAGTTGTGAGTCATGCTTGTAATGAACCCCACGCGCCCTTCAAACCCGGGCACATGATATGTCTTGCTCGTATCATTCCTGTGGTCAGCGACCTTCTCTAGGTTGGGATATTTCTCCCGAATGATGGAGAGCATTTCCTTGTAGGGCAGCATTTTTCCCTGGCTCCATTTATTCCCGTCGAATGGCATGTATTCGATGAATCTGACCTCGATTGGCTTTTCTCGCCCGAGTTCGACAAAGGGGAGAATCTCTCTGTCATTCATCCCGCGCATGATCACAGCGTTAATCTTCAGTTTTATCCCCGCACCTCGCTTATTCATCTCAAGGATACGTTCGATACTCTTCATCACGACGTCGAACCCTTTCCGTCGAGTCATGAGCTGGAATTGGAACGGGTCCAACGTGTCCAGACTTAGGTTGACACCTGTCAACCCAGCCTCTACCATACTATCCAATTTTCGATGTAGTGAAATGCCATTAGTAGTCAAACACAATTCACGTAGTCCATCGCGGCGTAGGTTTCCTATTTGTTGCATCATGGGTACAATATCCTTGCGGACTGTGGGTTCGCCCCCTGTTAGACGTATTTTAGTGACACCCTGGGATACAAAGAGGGAGGATAGGTAGACGATTTCCGGCGTTGTGAGGATTTTGGCAGCTGGCGAAAGCTGAACTCCCTCCTCGGGCATGCAATATAGACATCGGAGGTTGCACCGCTCTGTGACGCTGATGCGGAGGTAGTCATGTTGCCTGCTGAAGGTGTCTGTCAGGAAGTCAGAGAATGGCTTCGCGTGTTTCAGGGTGGATGACCGCGGTGACGTAGAAAGAGGAGGAGGAATCGAATGAGGAGTATATGGCAATGGCGATGGCGATGGCGACGGCGGTGTGTGCGCTGCTTGACTGACTTTTATACCGGGTGAGGTAGCAGTACTCTGGTATCGTCGTCGGCGTCGAAAGTGGGATAGGCAGCGGGGGGCGGAGAAGAGACCCCGCATATTGGCTGAAGGAGACAGCAGTGCAAAAACAAAACGTCTCTGGAGAAACTCAGCCATTGCGATATTATACTATTAACATCAAGCTCGTTGTGGGGGGATCCTACAGCGAGGATGCAGCAGGCGGAGGGGACGGGGTTTATATATACTTGGTAGTTGGATATTTTTTCAAGTCCGGAGCTTGACTCCGATTTCCCCGCGCGGAAGAGATGCCGAGTGAGGGGATTAGTCATTCGATTCTCCCACTCCGCATCAACAGAGACGAGCGAGTGATATACGACGGATTACAATTTTTCTGCAAATGTCAGACATACGATATTTTTCAAAATTCCTACATTGATGCTGCATCCTACGTATATGTGCATTGGAATAGCCATTCTCATCCGCCCTTACCCATGCAACTATGTAATAGTTTTTACAGCTCTAACATTGCTCCGACCTCTGGCTACTTTGATAATGTCAAAAGTGGGAGAGTCAATGTGACAGATGTGCCACAGCTGTTGGCCCTCAACCACGACAAAAGAGAAATAAAATGAAGAGAATTTATAGAAAATATCAGCCGGTGATGTATTCCACGAAAGAATATTAATTACATCCGTATCAGTTTCCTGGCATCATTTTCTGTACTCGCTTCTGCAGGCTCTTCTCAAACTGTTCCACGCCATTCTCCTGGATATAGAGCTTCCTTCGCCTCAATACGTATACATTGCGCCGTCTCGAGTCGTCGTCGTCTGGCTCCGTAGTCATATCCGCATCGCTATCTTGGCCCATCGCCCTTCGCTTGCCCTCCACAACGCCCCGAATCAAGTATCGATCATGAGAAACGACCAGTATAGCACCGCTGAAAGATGAAAGATCGTCCACCAGTGCAATTACAGTGTGGAAATCAAGATGCGTGGTGATCTCATCCAGGACTAATAGGTGTGGCAGATTCCAAATTATCCTGGCCAGTGCTAGTCGAACCTATATAAACAACGGCTGATGAGTATATGTGCGAAATAGTCTTGCTTTGCACAAGCTTGGAAAGGGAAATGGAAAGGACAGGATAAAATAAAATAAAATACTAACCAGCTGGCCTCCTGATAGCTGTGTGATTGGTACATCGGACACTGTCCTTCCTGCCAGACCTAATGAACTCAGCAATCCACGAACTTCGCCTTCCCCAAGGCTCCCATTAGCGTCCCGGGATACCAATGAAAGCGCAGTGAGCACCGGCTCAGATCGTCCAACTGCTTTGAGTTCATCCACGGAGTGCTGAGAATAGTACCCAATAGTTACTCTAGGATGGCGAGACACTGTGCCCTGCGACGGCTGCATTGATCCCACAAGGACCCTTAGCAGAGTCGTTTTCCCACTTCCATTTAGGCCCATGATTCCAACCCGGTCTCCCCTGTGGATTACAAGGTCGATGCCATTCAGAATCGGTTCACTTTGGAGCTTGTACCGGAAGTGGATAGATTCCAAAGAGACCAGTGGTCCTGGGAATCTCAGTTCCTGTGGATTTGGAATACTAATTGACACCCCTTTTTCATCCTGTGGCACCGCTATTTCATCTCTCATGGAGTCGTGAAACCCCACGCGGTCGCGGTTCAGTTTAAACCTCGTCCCCTTGGCGCTCACCTGCACCCCCATCCTCTCATCCACTTTCTTCTGGCGAGACTTCGCCATGCGAAGTTTGTTGTCATCGCCAGTCCTCTTGCCCAGCTTGATATTGTCCCGAATGGTCGCTTCCATGTGCGCGACCTGGCGGTCCTGCGCTTCTTTCATACGGCCCCAGTAAAGTTTCTTGGCTCCTAAATCGTCTTCGTACGCTGAAAGATTTCCCCTAAAGTACACAAGCGTTTGATCCTTCAGGATAATAGTTTCCTCGCACACATTGTTGAGAAAGTCTCGATCATGAGACACAAGCACCATAGTCCTATCATCTTCTACTGTCCGTAAATGAGCGAAATAATTCTCCAGCCAGACGATTCCCAACAAATCGAGAAAATTAGTCGGTTCATCGAGAATCATAATATCCGCTTTCTGGATCAAACTTCCGGCAAGCATGCAACGCATCCGCCAGCCGCCAGAAAGCGATTTGAATGGCTGCTCAAAAGAGGATTCTTTAAACCCGAGGCCTAGAAGCACCCGACGTGCCTCTGCCTCGATATCTGTGATTTTCATCTGCGGATGGACGATAGTTAATATCATCCAACAAAAGCGCGTTTTTTTTATAGAAACTAACATACTGCCTCATATTGACATTGTAATTCATTCAGGAGATCTACAGCTTCCTTCGTCTCCTGAATTTCGGAAGGCTCGCCTGCATCCCGATTCCTCTCCAGCCTAGCTCCTTTTCAGTCAATTTGTTCCATCATCTATTCATCCTATATCAAACGACCCAAAGAGACATTGCCACTTACAGCTCTGCAGATTCAGCAACCTTATTTTCGATCGCCTTCAGATCCTTTCTCGCTTGCATCCCCCGACTACCGCTTCTCAAGCTCGCATTTTTCTGCGCGAGAAACAGCTCCCGTTCCAGCTTTTCATGGCGAAGACGTCGGATCGCTCGTACCGGTTCCCATGGTTCTTCTGTCTCTTCTAAAGCATGCGACAGTACTTTTATTTTCAAAAAAGTATCCATGTTTAACTCAAATCAGCAATGCGGTCTGCAAAACATAACGGGATAAACCCCACCTGACTCTACGTAATTTTGGGCACGGGTACCTACCCCTGATCTTTCTCTCCACGTCATTTCTCAACCCATCACTTCGCACGACTTCTTGTAAAACAGTCTTTTTATCATACGTCCCAATTTCATCATGGCCTAATGTTCCAGATGGAGCAGACTCAGTAGACACATCTTGATCATCCTCCGTTTGTTGAAGGATAGATATCCGGACAGTATCAGGGATGCCGGGAATCAGCTTTTCAGCCATTGCACGTAGAATCGCTTGGTTAATGGTATAATCGGAACAATATCAGCCAACCAACCCCTCGACTATGTTGGCATGTAAGCCGTAGAAGTAGCTTCAAAGAACGAAATGACAGGAAAAGAATTTCAAAAGAATTTCAAAAAAAAAAACCCCCAACTAACTCGATTTCCCCGTCCCATTCCTCCCAACAAGGCCATAATGGACACCAGCCTTCAGCTGTAAATCAGCACTTGACAGGATCTCAATTCCGTCGCTCTTGGCTCTGGACTTCCCGCGGGATTTGGCTGATTTGCTGCTTTTTCCACTATCCGAGGGGTCAGCAGTAGTGGTACCGGGGCCAGATGAAGCAATGGTGATGTTGAGGCCTTGGATGTCAATCTATATATGGTGTATTAGCTTCCTATAGTTAAGGTTGGAAAATCTCTCCAGCATGAACTAGTTGGCAAACTTACCTCCCTTGAATCTTTATCTTCGCGAATATGAAAGCGGGTCTGCTTGCAGGTGGCAATGATAGTTGGAGCTGTAGCTTGAGATGTCATCTTAGATATCAGATTATTGATATAAAAGAACCAGTTGAACAAGCCTTCATTTGTTTGAGAGGTATTGATTTATAGAAAAATTATCGAACTGTGGGGTATTTTTCATGGTATGCTTTAATTCGTGTACTGCCCAAGGTTTATGTATAGAAACCCTGAACGGCCCCGCTTGCATCGAAGTAAATACTCGCGATCTTCTTGATTCATTGGCTTGTGCTTGCATGAAACTTCTGACTCGAAAATGTTGAAAAATATTGGGAGTCTATGCCTCTTGCATGCCAAAGTATACGTTATTCATCAAATATGTGGATCAAAAAACGTTCCCAACTACACCAATTTGGGACTCCGACAATTACGTGGCATTATCCAACGGGATGTTTGCAGATTATCGAGCAGGATTGACTTAAAACAATCATGTCAAATTTATGATTCACAGTTACAAAACCAAGTCGTCAAGGGGGTTTCACCATGTAAATGCGATTGGTTGCCCGCCAACAGTAAGATTGGGCTGTTGTTCACGTCTTATAAAGTTCATGTTGTTCTGTCTTTCCCATTCCAATATCCATACTTCGTTCTCTACTTCATACAAAAGCGGATAAAAACGAGCCTGGAAAACACTCGACAAATACTGACATCGTGTATTGTCTATACCTATGGTCGCTGCTTTGGCCATGTCCCATAAACGGAGTCATACGAACAGCGTCGAGAGGTGTTACAAAAGTTATGTATCAAATTTTACCAGCTCTCCAATTCAGGATAATCGGGTGAACACTGATGGGCGACCCTAGTTTGTATGTATGTATGTACATAAAAGCTGAGAGAGCCACTAGTTAGATGTCCCTCTTCGTGATTCAGTAACCCGCAAACCCCAGCCCTCATTTGGCAGCCCCTGCCGCTCCAGCAGGACTTGCCGAAGGGTCATCCACTGGGTGGATCATAAGGTCAATAATCTCTCGGTCCATGCGCTTCAGCTCTAAACAAGATAGCTCCCCCAGTTTAAGAATATCACAGAGCTCCAGGCTTTCTAAAAGATCCATGCATTCGATTGCCGAAACCAATATATTCTTTAATTTCGGCTCGTCTGACTGCAAGATGCTTTGCAGAGCCTTATCAATGAGCTTCCACGTGCCCGGTTCACTTGCCCACATTTGATCCGGCGTGATAATAGCATCGGCAAATTCTAGGACACCATTGAGTTCGCGTATAATCTTTTCCAGCGCCTTGCATGGCGACGGGACATTCATATGTTGAGCCACCCAAAGCTCGAGAACACTCCAGGTCACATCAAGGAGCTCGAGTCCTTGGATCTCAAGGATAAATTTTGATACTGCATTTAACCGAAGCAGCTCATGGCCCCATAACAACTGGAGCGCCTCAGCTGCCATGCGTCCATAGTGTGGGCAGGTACCGATCATTAGCTCAGGCTCATCGGGCGAATCTTGAAAATCCCCGTTGTATTCAGGCCTCCTCTCTCGTCCTTGATGGGCGTCCATCGTAGTCTGCCTAGCGAACAAAGAGATGTTATCATTTCCCATTTCGCTCTTAAGTGAGTGAGAATTCTCATGTTCACCTCTTTCGCCTAGTGGTTTGAAATCCCTTTCGAGGATTCCATCGCCTTGTTTATCGTGGCAGTCTGAATCTGCAGCCGAGTTAGAGTTTTCGACGGGCGATGTGTTCCGCCATTGGTTGTCCAAGTTGACCTCCTGAGAAGGTCTGCCGTGGGGCCTATCTCGCCGGTCCCTGTTGGTGCCTTCTGCGATTACATCGCTTGCTCGAGGATCTTCTTCTTTTCCAATGGTTTTAATTCCGGATGTGGCCTGCATACCCTCATTCAAATCCAACGAGTTGATTTGCTTATTTAGTTTCTCCAGCGCCTCCGTCGATTCCCTTTGCTCCTTTCTGCCTATCTGATTCGTGGTCTGCACCTCCGTCGTATTTTTGGTATCTGCGACGGGACTAACGTGCGGTGGTCTCGGCTTGCTATGTTCCTGCTTTTGTTTTGATTCCCGAATTTTGTCATAATTGGCCTTTGGCAGTCTAACGATAATTGATCTACGCCCATGCCGGAAAATCCGGTAGCTTTTCTCTCCCTCTCCTCTTATGATACCCTCGGCTTTATTCGCGAATATCTTCGGAAGGGGAATTTCTTCAGCTGCAGGGCCTTGATCATTTCCTTTGGGAACAGATGCACGTCGTGCACCAAATTCGAATATCGAGGTCTTCGATGTAATACCTTGGTCATATCCTTTTGGGCCCGATGGGCGTTGACCACCAAATTCAAATAGTGGGGGCTTCGTTACGACAGGGCGTGGGGGAGTCGTAGGCTGCGTGCTATTGGCTGCAAATACAAATGGTCGAGCACTGAAAGAGAGCATCGGGGGCTTGGTGACGGGGACATCAGGAGAGAATGATAGTTGGTTTTGTTGTATTCGGCTGATATAACCTGAAATCTTCGGCTTCCATACTCGGGATGCCCAAAGTAGCATATTTTCACAATAGCGCGAGTCGCAATCACACCCCAGCCCAAACACAGGCTGCTCGCCCAGATGCATACCATTTTCTAGTGAAAAATAATAAAAATGAATCATACTCGGCAAAAATGCAAATGAACAAGACCCATACGAGAGGAGAGGGGGAATCCTTACATGACCAAGACGAATATTATCCTTTATTTCGGAGTAAGCCAGCCAAACTCTGATCTCACCTCCAGCACACGTAAATGCAACTACCGGGGGAACAGAATCACAGCTCCCCGTAGCCCAATTAGCGACCTCTTCATTAAGACGCAGGGCAGCTAGTGCCCCATTTGCTGCTTGGGAGTAGCTATACTGATCGTCAGAGTCAAGTGAAACCTGGTTGGGTTGGAGTTCAACCACGGCCCAGGGGAAGCAAACGAGCTGGTCTCGAGACAAGTCAGTGGTCTTGTCCTTTAACCATTTGTGAAGGCCGGTACGTGGAGAGGAGATCAGGCCGACGGATCGCAGATCTCCAAGTACTTCAGGCGAAAAACTCCTCACAAGGTCTGTTGATCGAAGAGCGGTGGGAATATTTTTGTTCATTGTGTATCCGTAAGTGAAATCTGGTTTTGGGGAGTTCTCGGCATATTTTTTTGTGTCATCCCAAAGGATGTTTTTCTCCCTGAGTAAAACAAGGGGATTAAACGATATCTCCAAACAGGCTTTGGGAAGAATGGGTACGTACAGAGAAAATCGATCAAACAGCTTCCTTTTGCTCATTCATTAGATGGATGAAACAATTCCCTTGCATTTTGAGGGACTTACTGTTGTTCCCCTGCAAATGGAAAAACATCTCCATAACCTTGGAATATGTCCTGCAGCAAGTGCTGCCATTCATGATCCGGGGCATGTGCCGTGGCAAGACCCTCAGCTTTCTTTGCTATCTCCATACAGTGCTCCATTTGCCGCCACAAATCTGCGGACAATAAAGAGGTCAGATCGGAGTCATCGAGATATGCAGACGCCGGGGGCGTAAGGCTTTTGTTGTCCCCAGCACCACCTCTGGCCCGATATATCTGTTCTGCCGTATCGAAACGACTTTTACTCCAGTCGGTTACAAAACCACCAAAGTCTAAGAGGGCCAGCCTGAATGGTTCAATGTGGGCTGGCAGGGAGGACGGCGCATCTCCATGTCCATCCTTAGAGAGGACCTTCTCCGTGTAAGCCATCCCATAGCTTTTTAAATACTGTCGATTGATATTTGGTTTATCGGGGGGCATTTTGACGACTTTCGTTTCACTTTCACGCGAATCGGGAGCTTATGTCGCCGTGAGATAGAATCCCAGTGAGTCTTCCGTTAAGTCAGAGAAAAGAAGATTGTGAGGCTGCACTATGAATCCCTTAGTTTCTCAAATTACATGTTGGTGACCGAGAGCGGGGATTGAGGAGCGTTGGGCGTGGTTCGAAACGCGAGCCTCATGCGCCCGCCCAGGCTATGCTGGTGAGATCCTAGTAAAGTTTACTTTGAAAGATCTGATTCTCCGAAAATTGGAGGCGCATGACAAGGCGGTTATTACTCCGTCTTTATTGGGTGTTGGACGATAGTGTATCCATATCTGCTATCCTGGCGACAACAAAACACTGCATTCGCTAATATTGGAGGACTCAGACTTCCCACCGTTATGCGCCAGCCTTTACAATATCCTAGTTGAGTTTGGTAGAGCAATTGGGGTTCAAATTTACATCGGCTTCATCTTTGTGTAGGGGGGCCAAGACCCAAATCCAGCCCCTGTTGGCCGCTATGTGGAAAGTAGCCTAGTAAGGGGTTAGGCAACTTTAGTTTCGGGATGAGAGAAGAAAGGTGCTGCGATAAATGCTCTATTGCGCCCCTCGATGCAGCCAGAATGATTGGTTACTGTTTTGATTCAGCAGCATGCATCTTGAAACCAAGGATACTTAACAGCATCCTTAGCCGTGATCCGTCTTTTAGGATCGAGATTTGTCATCTTGACGACGATGTCCCTAAAGGACTCATCAATATCCTGCCGCATAGAAATGGGTTTTCTAGGTCATCAGTTGTGAACTCGTCTGCCACAGCTATTACAAGATCGCGCCACTGAGCAATATCATCATCCAGGTGCTCCACGAAACCGACTAGTCCTGGGCCATCCCCAAAGTGAGAAAGCAATCGCTTGACAACAATTCTTTCCTTCTCTGCACTGCGTAATCTTTCAGTACCGATACGGAAAATAGTCCTCTGAAGCATTGTAAAGATACACTTGAATGAACAAAGTCATTTAAGATATCCGGTTCCCAGGGGCGAAGCTGGGCACACTTACAACGAGGCCGAAGGAAAAAATATCTGAAGGGAGATTGATACTGGCGGCGGCATGGGACTCGGGACTGCGCCACATGGGATTGCCCAACCGTGCACCCCGGACGTTCAAGCCAGGTGCTATCATAGAGCACATGTCCAAATCACCAATCTGGGCTCTCTTAATCTCAATGGCACCATTAGATTTCTCATCATAGTCGACAAATATGTTGCTGGGCTTGATGTCTTGCAGGAAAGCAACCATTAGCACAGGTCGAAGTAAGATAGCAACTCGACCACTATTAACTTACCACCGTGCAAGATGCTCTGGTTTATGCAAAGCCGCAAGCCCGGCTAAAGCATCCCGTAGAATTCTCTTCCTTGTTGCAGGAAAAAGATTATCGTTTCCAGTCAAGTTGAGTAGCTGGTCGTTGCAGTAGTTATAGATGAATAGAAGGTGCTCCGGGCCGGTGTCCATCACAACTCGTAAGTTGGGGCAGCCCGCAAGGCGTGTTTGTAGATTCAACTGGTATTCAAATTCAGTATGAAAAATGTTCTTGACAACATATTTCTTTTCATCTTCAGCGTCATACACATAGCTCGTCAGCAATAGATTATATATAACTTGGAAGGCATACATACATACATACATACATACATACATACATACATACGTAGCCAGGTAAATGGAGGATAATACAGGATCCGTCCTCTGTTGAAGAATTTGATCAATCTGATACACTGTCCCAGCTCGACCAACTAGTTTTGTGCTCAACTTCAAGGCCTCTTCAGGTTCGTTCGTAGGAATTTCAGTAATAGGCTTGACATTAGTCCCAATTTTGATGGTCGACATTCTCATATTGGTGGTTTGTTCGTTGGCGAGAACACGATCCGCTGGTTGCAAGGTTGGGATTGAATTGCGCTGAAACGCTTAGTTAGGGGCGGTTTGAAAGGATTTAGCAGGGTGCAGAGTGCGCGTCGGGTGGAAATCATGGCATATAAATGCAAGGGTCGCAGCTCTGATCGCTTCTGGACCAGGGAAGATGTGGAGATTCTCAAGGCGGGAGCTATCAGGAATAAAAGTTAAGGCGTCAATTGTTGTTTCAGATATTTATTAGACCAACATATTAGTTACAGGGATTGCCAATCCCGCTGCTCAAGTTTAAATCATTTAGAATCAGGCATGGCAGATATAATAAAAAGCCTTGCATTCAAACTTACTTCTCGTTAGATCTATGTAGTACATTCCCAATATCCCCATCTCTAGGAAGAGATTGTAGACCTATACTGCGAGAAAAACTACCATTCTATTTTTCTTCTCAACTTCAGACTCAGTTTTGATTACTTCACAGCGCTGGGCAGCCCTGCCAAATATATATATATATATAAATTGAAGCAAACATTCGTATGTAGCAGCTAACTTAACCAGAAACGAGATCTCTAAAATGATATTGCCGAAGAAAGATGGACCGCACTAATCATACAATGCACGATATAGCACTACCAGACCAAGCAGAATTAGAACAGTGGGAGAACTGGACTGGTGGACTTTGACCAGGAGGTAACTTACCTTTTGAACGTGAAAAAACGTCAATTGCTGGCCTATTTACTTTAGCCGTGGTAAACTGTTTCATTCGCTGGAGCTCCGCCAATAAATGCTTCTCGCTGCCACAATCTGACTCATCCCGGCGCGACATCAAACGCTGCATAGGTCCAAAATAATAACTAAATTGGAACATGGACGCCGATAATGAGGAACTGGTCAAGAGGTTGGGGTACACCATTAACGCTGCCATGGAGGGCGGGGGAAATAACATCAGTCGTGAGGCTTCCCCCAACTAATACGGAGTATAAGAAATAGATTGATAATTGATTTTTTCCCTTAAAACATGTAAGAATGAGAATATTACATTCACACAAAATTTTAATTTATCACTGTCTACTATAATGATATAATGATTCAATAAAATGAAGATAGATATCTCATAAAGATCTTTCACTGCTTTCTCTGTCTGCCTGGCACTGAGCGATTTTCCTGCTTACTATCTGGTGAACCACCTCGATCACTGAATGATGGCCTTGGTTCTGCGCGGGATAGCCAGAAGCGGTTCCTTGTTCCCATAAGGGCTTCTGGGTCGCCAATTTGTCGGTGAAGGCCTTCAGATCGAACATGTCGGCCAGCTCAACCAATTTCTTTCTGAGATACTAAGACTCTCTGTTCCAACCCCCTCCCCCAGAAGTCTCAATGCAGATATATGACAGATACTGAGTAGAGCAAACAGCTTTGAAGAATCTAACTATAAAAGAGAATTTTAAAGGTAATAATTAATGGAAAATCAATTCTCAAGCTCTACTATTTTATATAAATTAGCAGGGGTGGCTGTATAGTTACCCAGTAACTAAATCTTCTGAAAAGAACCTTGGGAATCTAGATTTAAAGAAAAGTTTAGCCAGTTGAATTAACTAACCTTTAGTTAGCTACGACGTACTGAGCGTACAAATGCATCCACATGTATTTCTCTTATATCTTTCTCAGCCAAATACTGTAATATCTAGTCAAATTTGAGTTCAATTGAACCAGCAATGTCCACCAGGAGTTTAATAAAAAACTTAAGTATATGCTCGCCAAACATCCTCCAATATGCCTGCTCCACACAGGGACACGCAACAGCTACTAATAAGAACAAGACAGCGCGTCCGTTATTCCGTCTGAGTATTGCCGATATGTATGCTCTCTAGACGGTACCAAACTGTCCATTATTTTCGCGCTGGAAAGCCAGAACATCATTCGAACTATCACTCTAAATGACACCGTCGCTGGTCGCGTTAGGGCACTTCGATGGTCAAAACCACCTGGGCCTTTAGTTGCTGAACCCGATGCATTCACACCGGATAGCCAACGCATTCTGTGCGCCAGCGTAAATCGCATCTCCGCCTGGGACCTACATGACGAAAACTGGTCCGCTGAAATTGAAGCCGGCGATACATTCAATTTCACCCATGTCGATTTTGCAGCGACGCATGATGAAGTTATTGCCTTTTCAGAATTCAACGTCCACCTGACCATATTCTCTTTGTCAACTGGCGGGCAGAACGTGATAAAATCCCCCAAGTTTGCCAATGCGACTGGTTATGGTTTCCGCCCGGTTACGGGTCACCTTGCGCTGTTGCTAAAGCTTGACGCCAATGATACCCTGACCGTTCATCAGCCGGAAACCTATGAAGTCATCACTACGGTGACGCTTAAAACGGTTGATGCTCAAGGCTTAAAATGGAGTCCAAATGGTGCATGGCTGGCTGTCTGGGACTCCGCGAGCACGGTGCCTAGGGTCGAGATTTACACCGCCGACGGGCAGTATTACAGGACCTATAGTGAGGCCGCCAAAGATTTAAATCTAGGAGTTAAAACGATAGAATGGAGTCCGAATTCGCGGCTTCTGGCGGTTGGGAGGCACGATGGAACTGTCGCTCTGATAAACTCCAAGACAGTAAGGTCCTTTTCTTTCGCATTTCCGGCAAAGGCATATCCATCTAACATCTCATCTTGCAGTTTTCTTTACTCTCAGTACTTGAAGACCCTATCTCGTTTGGATCAATAGGCCGTGACATCTACGTGGAACAACATTCCACCATTACAAACGGGACTGAATACGTCCTCGCCCCAAAATCAGCCGTTTTCCCATTTACTTTCAACATTACCGGTGGTGGGCTACGCGCAGCATCCTCCATCGCCTTCAACCCAAAGGGGGACATGATTGCAACAATAGACCAGAGCCTTCCACATATTGTGTGGATGTGGTCAATTAAAAGCCAAGCCCCCACACTGATTGGCGCTTTAATCCAAAAATCCAGTATCCGACAACTACTCTGGTGTCCAAAATTCCCCGAGCTCCTAATGACCGTAAACGAAGATGACATACCCACAGTGCACCAATGGATGTGCAACCATCGGCCGAGGATCGCTCGAATTCCCCTTGCGAATGGAGGGAAGTACTCTGCCTCTTGGGTCAGGGCTGATGGCAGCCAGAGTGGCTTGATGTGGTTTGGGTGGCAGAGTGGGTATACGTTTGGTTATGTAACTGGGAGTGGCACAGAAACAGGCTTTACTCAGATTCTAAACGTTGAAGACGAGCATCCCCCTCTGAGTATGGATGACTTTCCCGTTACATAATCCGGGCAGTTGCAATTCTTTACCTGATCCCTCACATTGCGATTTCGTTGGGAAATCTGCATTACCGAAGCGGCTCTCCTCAAAAATGAAATGTCCTATACGATGATGCAAATATTTACCTGGTTTATTCTGAAAAATGTTCCAGTAGTACTGCTTTTCCTTATGCAAAATATGCTCTATGGTTAACTTAACTTTCTTGGTTTTGAGAACCACCATCCCAGTTGTTGTTTAAAGTAACCTAGGTAAACTTTAGTCTAACCCTATTCGGCCAAACGAGGGTTTAGGGCTAAATCATTGCTTAGTCATACCCCACTCGCAATTTCGCACCTTTTGGGCCGTGACTTGACGACTTCAAACTTCTGCTCGACCGCTGTTGAACACCTCGTCGTCGACAACCACCGCACATTCCACCCAACATGGTTAGTTAAACTGCCCGTACCCCTTTTGTACCTCCAGTGGTCTACAGGAAGCCCAGCGCAAATAGATATGGGATGAAGACTCCGAAGAAAAAGATGTATACTGACGGGTTGATGATCGCGATTGGTATAGGCACCCGCAGCAAGCACCGGCGGCAAGAAGCAGAAGAAGAAGTGGTCCAAGGGCAAAGGTACGGATGGAAATCACCCACAGGAGACGATGTTAGGGTTCTGGGGAAGAAATATTAGATATCTGGAGTCGACATATTGCGACCCCCGAACTCAAGCGCGGACGAAGAAAGAGAAAAAATTGACACTAACACAATTCTCTTCAACAATACAGTCAAGGACAAGGCCAACCACGCTGTTGTCCTCGACAAGGCCACTTCCGAGAAGCTCTACAAGGATGTGCAGTCCTACCGTCTCATCACCGTCGCCACCCTCGTCGATAGACTGAAGATCAACGGCAGTTTGGCCCGGCAAGCCCTCAGCGATCTGGAGGAGAAGGGCCAGATCAAGAAGGTTGTTGGTCACTCGAAGATGAACATCTACAGTATGTCGAATACCTCTTTTTTCAAACTAGATTTGTCTGCGATATTTCATGGAACGGTGTTTCATATATCTTCCATGTATTGTTCAATACAATTCTAACAAACCCGTCCCTCTATCTAGCCCGCGCCGTTACCGCAGCCGAGTAAACGAATTTTCCGAACTATTTTCCGTTTCTCTTCTGTCCCCTGGGTTATCGTGTTCGTCAAAGCGGTGTTCTTGATTATCTTTCATTGTTCCTGTCCTCGTCTATTTTTTTTCTTCTCCATGTTTATCTCGTCGTCATGAGTGTATGGATATAAAAAAAAATAAAAATATCTGCACTGCGGAGACAAGGACCCAAGATTCCAACAGTATCAAAATTTGGCCAAAATTGGCCAAATTTTTCAACCCTGTATTAATTCGACCAGTGGGAGTAGACCTACGAGTTTAACATGTCCTCTGGCTCCCTTCTTCCGGTCGCGATGGTCAAAAATTGTGTCAAATAACCCAATAGAGGTTTAGTTTTCAACTCAATCTTCATTGGCAATTTTTTAAAATAATCGCTACTGATGCTTGATGATGTTTTTCATATAAAATTTTCTCCGAGGTATCACGAAAGAAACCATGCTTGTGGAGGGTCTACGTGACCCTGAAGAGTGAATGTTTATATGACATCTGCTTACAGTATTGCGTTTTATCTTCATTCGCAAAAACCTAGTTCAAGATAATAGAAATGATAACACCCAACATTTGAACCCGAAAGGCTGTAAACTTGCTTTCCTTTTAAGAGGCTGGGACACCAAATCCACTGAATGAAAAACCCAAAATGATACCGTCAGAAAAAATCCACCAAAAATCAATAGATATTAAAATATAATACATACACACCCAAAATTAAATTCAACCCATGACACACTCACCTCTCAACAACTCACACAACTCACGATTCATCATCCTCAACTTCTGGTTGTTTATTAAGTTTCGACCTCTTCGGCCTCCCCTTCTGCGCCATCTCACACAACTCCCTCACCGGTCCCTCCATCACGTCAACACCAACAACCCTCCCAACCTCGAAATAATCCTCATGATTCACAAAAAAATCCCTCCAATGCTTCACCTGCTCCCGTACCCTCTCCCTCGCCTTCCTCATCTCCCTCTCGCGGCGGATCTTCTTCTGCGACCCACTCATCTCCAATTCGACCGGGCTCTCATCATCGTCTTCGATGGGGATGTACATGAGTTCCACGCCACGGATGTCCGGCGTGCGGTCCTCCTCGAAGCAACCAGTGACGTAGGCACGCGTGGCGTCAACGCCGGCCAGGTTGTTGTAGCCGCCGCCCTTCCCGTAGATGCGCGGGTTTGCGGAGACGTCGAAGATTGTGCGGTTGATGGCGATGTAGATGGGGAGGGAAAGGTCTGTACCGTTATAGAGGGATAATTGTTCCGGGGTGAGGTTTATGGGGCCGTGCTGGAAATATATAAAATTGACATATTAGAATGTAGTAGGATATGAGTAAAAAGGGAGGGGGAAGGGGAGTCACACGATATAGCGCTTCAGAACACCCCAGCGCGTGAACCCGGGTTTATATCCCCAGAGCAACGAGTCGGTGGTGACATAGTACGATAGTGCAGAGGACGTGAGAAAGAGCAAGAAGATGACACGGAATACATCGAGGATGTTGGCTCGCATGCTTGTGGGTTGCCCAGCCTCTATTTCGGCGTTGGCCTCTTCCTCTGGGGTGGTGGATGCCTTCTCCTCGCCCACTGAAGAGGTGGAATTGTAATCTAGCTCATCATCTCCTTCTATGACTGTCCTATTCTTTGAGGAAAAGCGGCCTTTGCCAGGGCGTTGGCGGAGGTCGGACATGTTTTTGTCCAATCTTCGTAGTTCGGCTAAGCACAGTCGCAGCGCTCCAAGCTGGCTGTCTCACTGCTCCAATTGCAATCACCCGTCCCTGCGAATATATATGCCTTGGGCAGACTATTCGCCGTGGTATGTTGGGTGTTGTAAATAACCCTGCATTGTTTATGCGCGCGAAGGAAACCAGCTGTCCAGAACTTTTAAATTATGTAGTTATGTCCTAGTTGAGCCAAAAACAATTACGTCATGGAGTGATGAACTAGTTAACTAGTGGTTATTGGGGCCAGCGTGGCATTGTAACCTATCCGACAAAATTAATATAAATAGATCACATTTCTTTCTGCAATCAGTGAAGAGGAAAAATGGTATGTTCCCAGCCTTAAGCTAGGAACCGTTTTATATCCTCTGCCTCTAAGTTACATATTAAACCTTTGTAAGCGCCATACATACTTGGCCCAACAAAAGGTTCTTAAAACATTGATATTGGAATGCGGGTTTATTTGCAAGATACGTTTGCGCAACGCGTTAAATAAATTCAGTAGAAAACGGGTTAATAATATGTACTATTATATTACATATATAATTCCTAACCGATACATACATGGTTAAAAATGACATCGGTTTTGTGGGAGTTTTTTTTTGTCCTTTTCGCTGCGTTGAGCGGTTATCAAACCACTCAGCTAGCTTCTAGCGGTCGCGAAATAAAAACATTAAAATAATAAGGTACACCGTGGGCGCTTATATACACCCAACGAAAAGCCATCAATGTGAACAAAATGCGATAATAGAGGGACAACGGAACGGAGGTCGGTTTGGCGCAAAAACAATCAAACAATCAAAGATAGGGCCCAAAACGCCTCTCTTCTCCCAACCGAATCCAAAAAATGCGGTGGGTGAACAGTCAGGTCTGGCGGCGGTGACTTTTTGCTTTGTCTTTACATATTCTCTTTCTATTTTCTTCCTTTTCGTGCAAGGAGTTAGTTCTCTCTCACGGCTGCTGCTCCCAATTTCTGGAAAACACTTCATTCAACGCAGCTTGGAACGTCCGACAGTTCATATCGATAAGACCCTTCTTATCCTTTGCATCTGCGTTCTTAATCACGGAGACCAGGCATAAATACCTTAAGCCGAGAATGAACAAATTAGCCCTGTCCATAAACAATAAACAAACTAGTAAAAAAACATAACATACTTATTCATCTCCATAAGATGGATCATGCTCTTGTCATGCAAAATTACGTGGCTCTCCGCTTCAGGGATCTGAGGCCCCTTGGGTTTGCGTTCAGGGTGGTCCCACGAATACAGCTCACTCACATCAACGATGACGTCGATATAGTCTGAGCACATTTCGTAGCAGGCCATGTCAACGGGCCTCGTGTCTGACGCGATGTATATCTTACTCAGCACGTCGAACAGGTACGTCTTCTCCATGCCAGAATTGTTGGCGAGGATATTGATGAGGTTTTCGAGGGTGGAGAGTTGCGGGATGAGTTTCTGGATTACTTTGCTGAAGGCTTCGAAAACAGAGTAGTCGTATATGGAGGTTAGGTAATAGTGTACAGGCGCATTTTCGTAGCCGGCGTCGCTAAGCTCATCTGAAATGAGTTGAACGATATCTTGGAAAGTATCGGAGCGGTATTCCTCGGACAGGCCGTCTACCTTGTGAATGAATACTTCGATGTTGATGTGAGGATAATATTGTTGTACAAGGAGAATAGTTCGGTTTAACCTGGAGACGGCTTCTAGATAGTCATCTTGGGCATCGATAACCCAGACTAATGCGCCTAGACTGCCGAAAATATCTTCCAGATCGAAAGATGGCTCGAGATATTCCAATTGCCCAGGGAAATCCCAGACTTGGAAGTCCATGAAAGAGCTATAGAGAGGTTAGCGCAACATATATTTTTGATATATCCAACATATCAAGGGCGGAAATGGGCGCAAGCTGACTGGATTGAATCCTTCTGGATGCGAGTGGTCGATTCGAGGAATAATGTTTCTGTTGGTGGCATTTTATGAAAGACGACGCTCGATATGGAAGATTTGCCGCTCCTGAACTCATCGTCAGCAAGGTAATCTTCATCATTGAATATTAATTCCCCGTCAGCGCACTCACCGGCGTAGTCCCATTAACAGCAACCGCGGCTTCGTATCACGAAACTTGTTGCTGGAAAGCTGTCCAGACCTGGCCTGCAACTGCGACTGCGCGCTTGGGTGGTGTGGATGAATCGAGCCCTGTAGATTTTCCTCGAGGCTTAGCTGTGCTCTAGTTCTGATAATAGGAGGGCAGCCATGCAAAACGGAACTGTCAGAATAAATGAATCGATCCTGTCCCGGATCGACGGTGCGGTGATGCGATGGGGGAATTCGCGACATGGCGAGGGCAGAGTTATGCGAAATGCGCCTGGGGAGTGCACCAATTGCGACAGCAACAGTAGAATTTGCGGACAGCCAGAAAACATCATATCATATCATGACGTCGCGGGACAGCCCTCAAAACCACATTTTTTTAACTTCTTGCGTTGGCTTGGCTGAAGATGAATCGCCTTTTATTTTTATTTTTTTTCGCTTTGCGAGGTCACTATGACGCTTCCTCGGGGCAGAAGAGGGTTCGCAAAAAGTGCGTAACCGGCTGTCCCTCGAGCTCCCAAATAACACGGAAATTATTGTTGGCGACACAAATTCCGTGAAAGATTCGTCACCGGCCAAGCCATTATCGCAAAGGGAAGCGGTGAAGCACGAGGATCGCAATTGTTTTGGAATACAGCTCTATATCAGAGGCAAAGAAGGAGAGATTGGGCAATAAAATTTTAAAAAGAAAGGGAGAAGAGAAAAATATTCAACGGCTTTTTTGGTTGTCGCAACCAGCAATGCGCACAAAAGGTAAAAAAGTTAAGGCAAAGTAGGGTAAAAAGATGAATGGCGAACCGAGAAATCTTAAAAGATATGTCCAGGAATTTAAAAATAAATAAAACCCGAAAAAAAAGCTTCTGGCAGGGATTTGGGGGCTGACGATAAAAGTATATCAGTTATGACAGGAAAACCGGGGATTATTTTACGATATGTTCCATGTCGGGCTGCAGAATCAACCTACAGCAAAGGGGGCAGGGAATGGAAGATAAAGAAACGATAAACGAGATAATAATGACAAGCCCGGTTTCAGGGACATGAGAGCAAGTAAAATATCCAGGACGGAACACGCAAGCAAATGGGTAGAAGAGAAAAAAACCGCAAACGCAATTGACATGTCGCAAAAGGGGAACGATCCAAAGGTAAAATTTTAAAATAAATCGGTGGCCCAAAAAATGAAAATAAGCCCATATCAAGCCGTGGGTGAGAGAAAAAGGAAGAAGCGGTGTCTTACCTCCATTTTGCGCTGATGCTGACCGCAAGATCCAGATCTGTGGGAAAAATATATATATATATATTTTTTTTGGAATTTATGGGGGAATTGATGCGTCTATAGTAATAATCATATAATAGCATTAAGAAAACCAATCCATAATTACCCTCAGCCCCGAAGCAAATATCTCTGTGGCGGGGAGGGGGAGGGGGAGGGGTGTGGTGGCGGAGAAAGAAAAATGGCTTGCGGTCAAGGGGAGGAGGAGGACGGGAGCTTTGCATGCCCGCCACAGATAAGACACACCGGATACACACACCTCTATAAAATCAAAGTAAATAAACAGCAGCGAGCGTTTTTGGGACGCCCCTGGAAGCCTCAGTACGGCGACACTGCAGAAATAGCCGGGCGCGAGAGGCTGGAATCCGTAGTGACAGAAAGTCGGGTTATGCGGGTTTAGGTTATATCAAATAACAACAAGAGTGGGCCGGTTACGATGACAACAGGCCTTGTTTGTGCTATCTTTTCTATCTTTCCAAAGCGAATTGGGTAGACTTTTCATTCAGGCGAAATAGAAAGGAAGACAGGTCCATGGGAAAGCCAGCCCAGTAGCTGATGTGGTGGGATAGATGATATTGGAAATATATATATATATATATGGAGGACTGGTAGCCTTTTGAGTGGACTACGGATGGAGAGGAACCAGAAGAACCCTCACAGGATGATATTTGAGTGAGCCATGCTAAGTTGAAATTGGAGATGTTTGAAGTCTGCGGAGTTGAAGGTCGAAGGTTGAAGAGTTGAAAGATCCAGAGGCGGGAGGAGAGAGACAGAGAGAGAGAAAGAGAGATAAAAAATAAAAAATAATAATAATAATAAATATGAATAAGACGAAAAACGAGGTTGGGAATTCACCACCATTAACGTAAATATTTAATGAATTAATTATAATTATTTTTAATGATCCAACATGGCCCAATCAGCCCATGCCAGCCAGTAGTTACAAGGTATTAATTATTATCCAGCTATCGCCTATTTTTTTTAATTTGATCCTGGAACTCGCTACTTTATTTTTATCGTAGAGATTTATCTATGGGTCCCTAGGTACCTGTACATACATAACTACTATACATACTACATATTTACAAGTGCTCTATGACACAGCATATAAATACATCTGAGGAAATAATAAATATCTCTTTTGAATGTCCATTAAAACATATCCAGACATAAAAACCACCTATAAACATAAACAACTGAATGATTGCTGTGAATCCCACTCGTGAATGATTGAAGATATATATAACTTAAATATGGCCTAAATATTCACGTCATCCACGAGTCATCGCCAAACTGCAACATCTTCAACAACTTCAACATCAAAACATTTCCAACAACGCCCATCTGTTTGGCCACCAACACCAGATTAATTCTCCACTTGCTGCTTTGCAATTGAAAGCATTTCTTCTGTTTTGGTTTTCTCTTCTACTCGTGTCTGTACTCAATCCCGCAAAATGACCTCCCTGGTCCCCCGCGAACCCTACTCAAAGGAGGAGCTGCACAAGCTCTATCCAGATGGCCTGCAGCTGCAATTGGTCCAGGTGGTATGTAACTACCGCCGTACCTACGTACAAACAAATATAAAAAAATAAAAAATACCGTTGTGCTGACTTCTCTTTGTCGTCTCATTCGATAGTTTCTCCGCCACGGTAATTTCGTCCAGCCACACTCTCAGCCCGGTGCCTTTCCCAGCTCATTCGCTTTCGAATCCCCATTCTAGGTGAACGAACTCCCGTATCTTCTCGATTTCAAAATGTACGCCTGCTGCTACTCTCATAATACCCTATATTCGGTATTTGTCTTCACATTATTCCCAGTAGCTAATTTTGACGGGTTAGACCGGCCTGGCTTCTTGTAATGTCCCCCAACTTCATAGTACCTACTCTACCCGCATCTCAGTACACCCGCTGATGCAACCCGACCAGATTGGCCATATTGCAATGCCGCGAGAAGACTCACCCAAATCGCCGGGTCTAAAGAAGATCTGTCTAGCTGGGACAGCTTTCAATGGCGCAGAAGGATGGAGAGGTTTGGAGAGAACGACCAGGCGTTGATGGGCGTTGGCCCAGAGGGGGAGGCTGAAGGGATCTGGCAAGTAATGGACTTTTTATCCAAAATAACATCTCGTATACACCGGCTCAGTCACTTATAGTCTTGAGAATTAGTCTACCAGGAGAGTTGACTGATGAAGGTCGCCAATCCACGTATGCTCTGGGCCGGCGATTACGACACCTATATGTCGACCAGCTAGGCTTCATGCCCAAAATCAGGTCAAACACCGATGACATGTACCTCCGCACTACCCCAATCCCTCGAGCTCTCGAGTCGCTCCAGCAGACCTTTTGGGGAATGTACCCTCCCGACGCGCGAACTGCTAATTTCCCTCCACCTACCATCGTGGCCCGGTCACCCGCAGAGGAAACGCTCTACCCCAACGAAAGCAATTGTCACCGCTTCAGACAGCTGGCACGCCTGTTTGCCCAGCGGGCAGCAAATAAATGTATATTCACACAATTATATACCTATTGTCTAACATCATACACATATGTGTAAAGCACCATTTTAATAATAATAATAATAATAAAGATTCAAGGCTAACTTTTTAAACTCCCGCTGGTTGGTGCTGGTTCTGGTTGATTTTTAGGGAACGAAACCGAAGAAATGGAATACCTTAACTCCGTATGGTCCAAATGGATGCCTTCGAGCTCTCCCCGGGTTGCAGTTGATTCCCGCCCTCGACTGTCTGGTATCATGGACACCATCAATTCGACCCTAGCTCACGGCCCTGGAACACGTCTACCTGCGGAATTCTACGACCCTAAAGCCCGCGAAATATCGGACAAGATTGCAACCGACGAATGGTTTGCTGGATACAAGGAAAGCAAGGAATACCGTAAACTAGGCATCGGCGCTCTTATCGGCGACATAGTCGACCGTATGGTCCATGCATCGGTTGATGGCGGCTGGCGGCCAACCACACACGGCGCCGGCGACGCCAACGGCATTGTCAAATTTGCCATAAGCGGCTGCCACGATACCACCATCGCCGCGATCTTGAGTAGCTTGGGTGGATTTGACGGTGGCAAGTGGCCGCCCTATACCTCCTCGATAGCGGTTGAACTCTTCAAAGCCACCGACGGGCCCCACGCCCCAAGACCAGGCGATATCCTCGAAGAACTAAACGTCCCAGAACCAGAAAGCTTACCACAAAAAGGAAAATCATTCAGCCTAATGTCTAAACTTTTCGGCGGCAAATTGTCATCATCAACATCAACACCGGAGTTCCCACAGCCCTCCAAAATCGCACGCTCCGCCGCATCCGACCTCCCCTCTTCGTCGCTGCAGAACTACTACGTCCGCATCCGATACAATGACCAACCCGTCCGTATCCCTGGTTGCGCAGCGAAACCAGGCAACCACCTCCCCGGTAACGACACGTTCTGCACCCTCGAAGCTTTCAAGAAGATTGCCGATAAATTCACCCCGCGTAACTGGCATCAGGAGTGCGGGCAGAATTTGGACGCGGGGATGTTCGCGGAGGGGAATGATCCTCCTGGTTATTGAGATGGGGTATAGAGGATTGTAAATTTTTGATTTTTTGATTTTTGACGCGGTGTGAGTTGTATGTACTCCGTAAAATAAAAATAAAAAAATTCGGAATGAACTTGAATAGAGGGTTTAGATTTGTACGGAATTTGGACATCATCTACAAGTGGATTGATTGATTGCTTAATCTTTCTCTTCCTCCTCTTCTCCTCTATCACCTAGTAAAAGTGCCCGGATAATTCGTAAATGGAAATTGAAGTATTTAAAACCCAGATAATGACATTCTTTTTTTTTACGAAAATCTTAAATTTCCGTCACTTGATATAGCTGTATACAACCCACATCCCAAACCACTTGCCAATACAACTTCGCACCGAGGTATGAAGAGAGAGGGGGGGATGCCTAAAAAAGCCCCATATGTGACTGACTATAAGCCTCCATAAATTTTACAAACATATACACAACTCGCATAAGCACAAAAGTCAATAATCCCATCAGAATATCGTAAAGGTCATATCACACATATCGTAAATATTATCGAGTTGCCTCTGTGCTCTGTGGAGCAGAGGCAACTCGACATAGCCAGAGCAAACAACCAGACCACAAGCAGGAAAAAAAAAAAAAAAAAGGAAGAAAAAATTGGGATATGGTCCTGGCGACTACGTCTCCCCCTCCCCTTTCAATAACGGCTTTCGCCCCACCACCACCGACATAGGGGTATACGAATGGATACTCCTATCCTTCACACACGCGCGGAAATTCGCGAGGAGCACCTGCACCTCATCGACATCCCACTTAAGCACGCGCGTCAACAACGCCAACGCCCACCCTTCACAGCCCTGCAGACACTCAAGTTGATGATAGCGCCCCACCTGCTTGAGCGCCGGGTCCTTCGGCCACGACCCGACCACCAATTTAAGCCGCGTCTCTTCCACCGCCTCAAACCCAGCGTCAGTCATGACATCCTTCTGATTCTCACTGATCGTCGTCGTCTTGCCCATGATATCCCCGGCCTGGCGGAACAGCCTGCCCCACTGGTTCAGGGTGTGTTTCTCGTCGTTCGGGATGGAGCCGTCGTCGCTCTCGAACCAGACGGAGGCGTTGCTGACTTCCAGATAGCCGCCGGGTTTCAGGCAGGTGAGGCATTGTTTCATGAACGCGGTCCAGTCCGGGATGGAGCCGAAGAGGTCGCGGACATGAATGTAGTCGAAGGTGTCGGGGGGAAACGTCCAAGGATATTCAGTCGCATCGTCGACTTGGAATTTCACATTGGGGGGGACCCAGCCCGGTTGCGTGGGGGAGAGATCTGTGCCGATTACTAGGGCTTCTGGGTGTTGGTCGGCGAAGTCGATGGCCCAGATTCCTAGTGATAATGTTAATTATGGACTTTTGAGTGGAAGTAGAAAAAAAAAGGAATTTTTTGTCACCATACCCGTGCCTGTTCCGACATCAAGTACTTTCTGTAGTTTTTGGTAGTTAGTTATGGACAACTAGATGCACAACTAGATGCACAATATAATAATGAGGTACGGATGCAGTTACCTGAGGCCTGTCAATAGGCGCCAGATACAGTTTCTCGCCCATGGACAGCATATATCCATGGTGTGCGATATCTAAGGTCTCCTGAGCGGTCTCGTCATTTGGTCCCCAATATGCCCCGGCTTTATATGCATGATATCGACGCCCATGCTCCCTTTTGTCGCTGTTAGCATAGTATTTTATTTTTTTTTGGCGACTTTTAATATCTGGAGTTACATCGGGGGCAGGGCCAATCTTACACGCGATATCGGTAGATCGAAGAGGCCACCGAGCTGGTCTCTGAACTATATATACGAGAATCAGGATGGAATTACCAAAAGGAGTTGAACATGCTGCCTTGGTAAAAATTCATATGCTTGCATAAATTGGCTCCAAAGACTGCATGCATTGCATGTATGTACATTACACGTACATTGCATTGTACAAGTACCATGGAATAGGGGAAGAGAGCACGGAGAGCACGGATCCGCGAAATGAACTTACAAATCATCGTCAAAACCTTCGACATCTTCCTCACTATCGTCGACAACAATGTGAGCCACGGGTTGAACCGGTTGAGCCATGGTCTTGGAGATGTAAATCAGAAGTCAAGAGACAAAGATTGGGGCTAGTTTAAAAAATAAAAAATAAAAAACCTCCGGGAATTGTGCACCCAAGAATAAAATATATAAAAATAATATAAAAATAAATCGGCTTTTCCCAAATACGAATTGAATGGGCGAGAAAGCAAGGGTGAATAATCAGGAATGTTACATGCCCATCCCCGACGTAAATGTGCTGAGGTGCGCGGGGGTATATATATCAGGATCACGGTGTGTAGAACGAAGAAACCCAATGGGTGAGAAAAGCCAATGGGTTAAACACAAGCCAGCTTTCAATGCATCAATCCGCACAAAGATCAGGTCTATGTGGCCGATATTTATTTGGCTTGGACCTGGACGCTCTGGACAACATCCATGGATGAGGGGAAATCAGCCATATTTAGTACGGCATCATCCCTGACACACAGCCAGCCCATGCCCATCGCCCCCATGTTCACGCAAGACACGAGGGGATGACGGCGGCGGCTGGGTCTGACATGGATTGATATCGCTGGCGTCTGCATTCCGTGGCATTTTTCTTCTCGGAACGGAATTTCATTGTGCATCTTCCCGTACTCCCGTCCGTAAGTTACATATTTTAACTATTAGTGCTTTCGTGGGGTGTTTGTCCCATGCACACAGTAACGTTAGCAGCGCTAATTTTTTATTTATTTTCTTTCTTCTCTAGCCACATTCAACCATTTTTGTTTCTTGTGTTTATTTATTATTTATTTATTTATTTCCCTCACTACTCTGTACTTAGCGGTAAATAAATATGCGCCGCTCCTCAAACTCCCATGTCATTGAGCAGGGCTTTTTTTTATATTTTTTGCACTTGTGAGCTTACGCCCATACGCAGAATGACAGGGGCTGCAGAGTTTGCCGGATACAAAATAGGCTGGTTTGTCATCCTTCCCAAAAGACTCCGTTTGGCATCGTCGTGTGCAGTCACTTCTTGCATCTGTGAATTGGGAAGCTTTATGTGACTATGCATCAAGCCTCCACAACGGCAAAAAGTGCGGCATCGAGCCTGCAATCGCTTTGGGAGGGCGACATATGGTTCGCATTATCCAATTCGAAAACCAACTCTCGCTGGATTGCTCGTCTCCGGATGCTGGAGGGCGAGGACGGAGGCGAGTGACAAGAGCTCCAACATTGATAAACATGAAGCGGCAGAAAAATCTTTTGAAACGCGAGCTTGATTGTTTGCAGTTTGTGAAGGAACGAACTATAGTTCCTGTTCCGACTGTGTTTGGGTATGGCGGGTAGAAATAGTCCGTAAATCGATATCAATATGGTTGCGATTCAGCCTTGCAAACAGAATCAAGCATCCCTCAAAGCATCTCATTGAGTTCCAAAGATATTTGGCAACATTGTGTGAAGACGGTGAGATGCAGAGCTGTCTGTAAGTTAGTCGCCTGGTTCTACTGGGGTCAAAAAAACAATGCAGTTTGCTCAAAACACCACCAACTCCTCGTATCCAATTGCATATCAAGTTTCATGCAGTCCAACACACGGCAGCACTGACTTATTACTCAAGGCCTGATTGGAAAATAAACATGCCAAAAGGAGTGAACGCAGATGTTTAAATGTGTGAGAACAGTTTTTGACTGCCCAGCAACACGTCCCTAGTGGATGATATCAGGACTTTTCTGACATGAAGCCTAGGAATTAAAGCCAAAAGTTAAACAAACAAAACAAATGCGATTGAGTGGGTGCTTTTCCCATCCGTTCAGGTTATTTATTAATACAAGCATGCCACATTGCTAATATTTATTCATTTAGGCTTCAACCAATATTTGCTGGCCCATGCCCTGATCAGGAATCGCTCCTCCTTCCGGCATCAAGGACTCTGCACGTTGCCCTACGGACTGCCACTATCAACCATCCCGTTCATCACTTTCTCCTTCAACTCTGCAGTGTATCTTCGTGCCTCCGCGTTGCGTTCTCGGATATATTTCTTCGTATCCTCCTCTGCCGCTCCGGGCTCCCAATCCATCAGGTCATTTTTCTTCAAGAATTGGAAAAGGCATTTAACAGCCGCACCGGGTAGACGGCCAAAATGGACCCGCGCTACTCCCATCTTGACCCATTCATAGTAGTCCTTTTGTCCCAACAATTTATGTCAGTTCTCCAGCTGTAGCTCCCTATTCTCCTGGTGCGATACTTACGCATGCAGTGCGGAGGTTGCAGCGGAGGCATTCCAAGAATTGGATCTTCTGACTGGGTTCCAAGGCATAGAATATGCACTCTAGCTCATCTCTCATATCTGACGTGACAGATCCCCTTAGCTGTGGACTCTTTCCATTTTTCAAACCTCTTGTGTCGGCGTTATCTTCTTTCTCCGCGCGGCGCTTGCGGGTTGTACGGGCCTCTTTGAAGGGCTTCGTCCTTCCCTTTCCTCCGGGAAGCGTGGCGGCCACATTTTTCGTGCTTTCGGCCTGTTGCGTTTAAATTAGCATATCTCGTTCAAAAAAGTCCTTAAAAGTTCAAACTTACCGTCATTCCGGGCGAGAAGAACTACACTTGCGTCCAACAAGCGTTGCTGATCTGGAACTTTTGTTCTATTGCACGTCATGTGTATCTCTCGTTCCTATATGCTCTGGCGGAAGCAGGAGTTGATTCAAGAAGTCGCCTGGCCAGATATCGAGTGCGAGTGGTTCTGAATGGGCTCCAAGAGATGAAATATGAGGGATAGTGAGGAACACAACGACATCGGAAAGTGTTATTCTGTTGGTTCAAGTGTCATGTCGAACGGGAAAATAGATAGGAACACATCTGCAGTGAATATCAGAGCATTCAAACGACCCTTAACGATGGCGGTGGAATATTATGGACGAACGAAACCATCATGAGGAGCCATTTGGCTTCGTTTACATTACTACCTCTGCATACCATAGCCCATAATTATCCACCCACTCAAGGCTATTCAGGCGTGATACGCTCACACATTTGCTTATAGCATTGACAGTCGTATCGGTTCTGGTCTACCGTCAAGGTTTGTCTGTCAACCATGAGCAATGGTGGAAGAAAGTTGGGGTGATATTTCAGGATTTCTGCAAAGTGTTAGCAACGGCCAACGTCCACCGCCGCCATCAATCAATGGAGTCGCACAAGCCCACCTCCCCGCCTAAACGACTATGCCAAAGAACGTGGGATGGATACAGGGTAAGAGATAATAACCACAATCCCTGGACCTAATGGGGATTGGCCTTGTCCATTTGTATGCTGGCCTTTCCACTAGTAGGCGTACTACCAGTTCCTTGCAGGAATCCTTGTTTTGGACTAAATAACCGCCCTTCCTTTTCCTTGAAAGATCAAAAGGGCGTTTATCCTTCGGCAGATCCGCAAGCTATTTCTCACTCTTGAACACGCGCTCTGTCAGCAGGCATGAGTTATAATTTGCCGTGGATTCCTGGTAGGCCAGTTTTATATTGAAAACAATTTAGATGATCATCATTGAACTTTGCCCTATCGTTGAACGAAAGTTTCAATACCATGGGGCGAGCGGAACGGAGTATCCTCGATTTTTGAACGTTTAGCTGCTAGTATATTGCTCTTCCTTATATATATTGCTGGCGTTCAATAGCCAATCTCGAGTGAACCAGCTAAACCAACACATTACCCTCTGCATCCTCCCATCCCATCTCCTGCAAAGTCCACCCCATAATCGCATATCCTTTCCCGGGAGCATCGCCCCACACAGGTGGGACGGAGTCAATCAACCTCCGCTGCCCGATCTGCTTATGCATATTGGTTATCTGCCCCACCTCCTCGTCCGTCAGGGGAACCGGTCGCAAGTTCTCGTGCATCCGGGCAGGTGAAGCTGAATGGGGAATGGGAACGATGCCACGCTGAACCAGCCAGGAAATCATAATCAAACCGACAGAAACATCATATTGAGATGCCAACGAGGTCAAGGTTGGATGGTTATACATAGGCGAAGTATCGAAGTAGAGGCTCTTCGGCCCACCACCAAGCGGCCTATTGGTTCAAGATAGGCGGAGGGAATGATTAACAATTATTCTTCCCTACAATCATGAGAGTCAACTTACCCCCAAGACATCACTCGGATCCCTTTCTCCAGACAATACGGGACGAGCTTCAGATTTGGATTGAACGGATGCACTTCAACCTCATTAACGACCGGCTTAATTGTGCACTCCTTCAACAAGACGTCCATCGTCTTTTGCGAAAAGTTACAAACCCCCAGACTCCTACACTCAGGACCGACAAGCTTCTCCATCTTCTTATACGTCTCCACGAACGTGGGGCTTTCATCGATGCTTCTCCACCGTCCGTCTGGCCCCGAAACATTGGGCCAGTGTAGGAGGAAGATATCAATGTAGCCGACGTCAAGCTTTGCCAGGGACTCACGGAATGAGGCCTCGGGATCATGGTGCTGGGTTTGGGTGAGCTTGGTTAGCACTGTGAATTCGGAGCGAGGTATACCTGATGCACGGATGGCGGCGCCGACAAGGTCCTCCGTGGCATACACTGGCGCGGTGTCTATGAAGCGGTAGCCTGCGAGTATGGCTTGTTTGAGAACCTCCAGGACTTTCGGTCTTTCTTCGTCGGGGAAGAACTGGCCATCTGTGAGCTTTTGTTAGATTATTTTGAAGTAACTGCCAACTGCATGATGGACAGGACTAACACTGCATCGCCCCGAAGCCAGTGGCGGGAATGACCCTTCCTGTAGACAAAGAAGGAGTTAATTGCAGGCTCGATCGAGAACTTACGCCCAATGCGATTCACCTACCATCGCTCAGTGTATAAGTTTTCGAGGTAATAGCACGTGTCTTACTCATAGTTACTTTTTAGCTGAATAATTTGATAGCAAAATCGAGGGAAAGAGTTCATAAAGCCAGCAGAGAGAAATATCTTAAATACTATTTAGCTCCCAAATGCCGTACGTTACCAAATCCATGATTGACTCGGTGCTATCTATCCCTTCTCCGTCCCTCAAATCGTCTCCACTTTTTTACTACGAAAGCACACCGGTATTTCTTATCCCGGAGATTCTCGGTTTTATCTCCTCCTTAACGCGTTAGCCACTGAAACAACCATTGCTGTAGTTAAACTGGTGCTAAATGAAATATAGCAACGATACAAAATACCAGAAGATATTTGAACGCTCTCTTCCCGTCTCCCCATCTTCACTCTCCGCATTTGAATCGATGCGGCCGAATTGATATCGAGCTATATACTGTTACTCTGAAATCTCCTACCTCTATGGGAGGCAAAATACATACTACTATTCAGAAATGAGTACTGTTACATATTACTCTAGCTCTATCTAATGTGAGAGATCTGTCCCTGTTCCAAAGCTCCGTCGTCAATTATCAGATCTTCATTTCGCGGTTATAGATAATAGGTCTGTGAGGAGGAGAGAGTGAGCTTGCTATCTTTACAGCAACAGTTTACTCTGCGAGGAGCGATATATGTAACAGATCGTCTTGCAGTGATATCAATTCAAAGAGAATTGAGAAGAGATAAATTCTTTGCTCAGATCAGTTCTATGTAAAAACAAGTAAACTCTGTGAACAATAAGCTAATTCAGGCTCTGGTAGCTTGGCTTACTTAGCTGGTGTAAGAAGTTTAATCAGCACTGATCCCTGCATCACTGCAGTAGTTCCACCTTTGGCTCTCAACTCTGCCGTCATTTATTAACCAACATCCCCGATAACGGGGTACCTAATGAGCGTCGCCTCGGAGTATTTCCAATGAAGTCGACAAGGAATGGTCCGACCATAACCACACTTTCGGCCCATGGAGGGGGTGGGGCAGCTGGGCAGTTTTCGCTTTTGCTGGGGCCAAGAATCCAACCAGCGAGGCCTGCCACGAGTGAAAGTGTAGCTACTGCTGGCACATTGAGTTCGGCTTCCAAGGTTGCATGAAGATTCACATGCGCTGGGAGGCGGATGTGAATGGATGGTGTAGGAGGAAGAGCGAATGGAAAGCATGTATACAGTGTATAACGCTTAGCAATGAGAGTGGATATCTCTCTCAGCAGACACATGTCCAGCTAGTCATCCATCTAACTGTCGAACAATTCAGAGTGATAAAAACTGGACCAGGAAAACAGGGCCTCTTTCGCTTTTATAAACTAGCTACCATAGTATAGTACATCCAAGCATAATGATGAACGCAAAATATGAAGTCTAAAACAAATTTAAGAGAAAAAGAGGCCCAATAAAAAAATAGGAATATTTCAACAAGAAGTAAAATAAAAAAATAAAAAAAAATCTAGATATCCATAGGCCTGGTGTCAAATTCAGAACCTAAGTAAGGGAAGAAGAAAACGAGGGAGAGACAGCAAAAAATACATCAAGTCTTAACCTCCCATACCCCGCGCAGCTCTCTGAGCTCCATCCTGTCCTCCATGATGAACCCCAGGACCAGCGCCAGAACCAGACTGACGTTTACCATACTGTCCTTCCCTCTTCCCTTTTCCCTCCTGCTTCCACCCCTTCTTCCACTGCTTCTGCTTCCCTTTGCCACTGTCAGCTGCAACCGCGCCAGCCATCCGCCTCATCTCCTCTTTCTCCACCGCAGTCACCAGCTTAGCATTATAATACCGATTGAGAACAGGCACATAGCGCTGCGCACACAGCATATCGCCGACACGGACACGCATCAGGTCAAAAGCAACGACAACGGGCACGGGCACGCCGCCGTCCAGCTGCATCACGTCCGGCGTGGGAGCGCCGCCCATTGGTCCGTCGGAATCGGAAGCATAGCCACGGCCATTGTCGTTATTGTCAAGATCATTCTCCGAGACGGGGACGTCCGGTGCATTATTTGCTCGCCACGCCGCGATGCGGCCCGGGGACCTGTTGCGGGGTGGGGATACGGATCCGGGGCGGGAGCGCGGGTGGGAAAGGGAGCGGGAAGGGGAATAGAGATTTGAAGCAGCCCATATCTTCAGGCGGGGGATGGTGGGTTTGTGTGTATACCGCTGACTGAAGTGGGTGAGAATGACATTTCGCGCGCGCATTCTCTTGGCAACCCGCAGCGCCTCACCGCAGGTACTGTGCCGCTTGGCCATGGCGTCCTGCAGCATGTCATCTTCGAAGGTCGCCTCGTGAATAAGCACGGTTGAATCCGCGCCGATTCTGGCAAAGTCGCGCGAGGGGCGGCAGTCGCCGGAATACGAGACTTTGAGGCCGGAGGGGAAAACAAAGGACGTAGCCATGGCGCTGTTGCAGTGCAGGACGGGGATGGTGAGAAGGGTGCTGAGGCCCGTGGCAGCTTGGAGTTGTGGTGCTAAGGGCGACTGATCTGGGTTGAAGGAGAGGAGCGTAGTCATGGGTTTCCCACAGGAGTCGAGGATAGGTTGGCGGTCGTTGCCCACGTGGGTATAGTTGAAGTTATCCGGGACGGTTGAAACAGCTTCCAGGAGCATGAGTTTGTCGAAACCGTAATTCTCGACGCCGGAATACTCGGCGAGCCATTCGACCATTTTCGTGTCGGAGACGACGAATAGTCTCCTTTCCTTTAGGAGTTTCGTAAGATCCTGCTCCCGTTCAGAAGTAGGCGTTGTTGGAGTCGGAGTTCCGTGTGTGACCTCATGCCAGGCCCGGATAACAGACACGGTCCCCAAGTGATGGTCCGCGTGTAAGTGGCTTATCCATATCACTTTCAAATCCCGCAAGACCTCCCTCAACTCCTCCGGCGAGAATGCGCGCTGTAGCTGCCCAAGGGTATTTTCACCACAATCAAATAAATAGTTCCCAACACCAGGGACTCTAAGCAACGTAGCAGAGACAGAGCGGTATTTCGACGGCAGGGACGAGCCAGTTCCCAGCGTGATGATCTCGGCATCTTGATTGGGGATTTTCTGGCGAACTTTTTCCAGAATATCTTGGAACTCAGGACTCTCGATGTCCTCTTTGGCCTCGCGTGCTGATTGGAGGACACGAGAGGATACCTGGTTCATAATAACTTTCGTGTTAAGCGGTCTGTGGACGTTGTCTCTATTGATCACGAACTTGGGCTGCAACTCAATCTGTAAGTTGGGAAGGGCGGGTAGGAACACTGACTTCAGCGGATCCTTTGTAGGGCTAGGTCTAGATGAGGGTGAGAGAGCAGATGTCAGGAACGTCTTTTGTGGAACTGCCACATTATCATGATGTGGCACATGGTAGCGTTCATTATCAAGGACCGAGAATTGGGCAGTCTCCGTGGAACCAAAGGGAAAAGCGAGGTAGTTTGAACAGTAATCCGGAGAGGAAGCGATGTGTTTGTACTGGGACATTTTAGCCACAAACTCCTGCAGGAGTGGATGGCTACTAACGCCAGGGCCAAGGACCCAGATAAATGTCGTTAGCCCCCTCATCACCTCAGGTGTCGTCCACTCGGGTCTGATGACGAGATTTTCGACGTAGTCAGTGGTGGGTATATCCACAAGAGCAATTGCTCCGCCCGGTTGAGGTTCTCCAATAACCATCTCGGGAGTGATGGTCTTCCCATCTGTAGACTCGACAGTCTGGCCTGAAGTCAACTTGCTAAACAAAGGGCCCCGAGGGACACCCAAAGCTATGGCTTTCTCTGCATTGAATTTCCCCCGAACATCATGATGCTGAATAATATAGGATATCGATATGTCGGACGGGGTGGCAGGAGGGAGAGTCTGCGTCAGCGAACCAGGCCACGGTTTCCGAACTAGCACAGTAATATCAGGAATGGGCTCGTTATCATCCGGCCTAGGTCCCGTGTACGGTTCGAGCTTGTGACTTTCCCGGTTGCGGACGAAAATTTTCGCAGGATGCCGAACTTCACTGAGCGGCATCTCAACCAGAGAATCCAAGCGCCAGTCCGAATTGAACATGTCAGACACCACCGCTTGGCGGGCTATTTGGTCCTGAGCGCGTTTATCGAAGGAGCTAACACTGTCCCCCGAGGCCTGTTCTGCAACAGCAGCAGCATCACCTTCTTGGAACTCATCTAAACTTCGCTTCCGGCCACTCTTTGAACTTCCCACCGAGCCAGCAGGTGATCCAGGAGAAGACGACGGAGATATCGAAAGTGCCCATACGTTAAGATGCGAGTCCGTCCACGTAGGTTTCATCGTCGTTTTCCCGCCACCCCCCTCCCCCTTTTCCTCCGCAAATTCATTAAACTCATGGATATAAACCGGCATCCCCGTCCTGAAGATAAACTTCCTCGCCGTAGCCACCGTATGCGTCAAATTCGGCCCGCCATGAATAGCCAATTTCCCCCTCCGCTCAAACGTCACAGCAAGCCTCTTATTCCTCTCCTGGTTCAGCTCCAGCCGTTCCCGATACCACTGCGCCTGCACAGGATCCTCCGTCTCCTCCGCCAACTTCTCCAACCGTGCCGTCTTCTCCTTATGCACCTCCCTCTGCGACCACGCAGAGGTGTTCGCCGACTCCGCAAGCGTCAGTATGACCCCGAGCAGGCCGCCGTTGTTCGTCCACGACGTCTTACCAGACATGAAAATATCCGTGACATGCGTGAGCTTCACGTTGCGGTGGCCGCAGGCCCGCTGCAGGCCCTCGGGGATATGCCCGAAGAGATACCGCTTGTCATCGAAGTGGACGATCAGGGTCGTCCCCGGCGTATCTGCCGTGGGCGTGGTGATGAACTCGAAGTAGAACTTCATTGGGTGATGGCCGGGGGTTGACGGATCGAACTGCTCGCCCGGGTACAGGGAGATGTTTTCCGGGTTGTGGAAGAGATATCGATTCCAATGGACACCGCCTACTTTTCTCGGGTCGACTTTTGGAGCGAGGAAGATTGGGTGTCGAAGGTCTATCTCCTTGGGAAACTGTGAAGTTCTGAAGGGGAGCTGGTTGGGGGTTTTGCGTGGGGGGTTGCTCTGATGGCGTGCAGTCCGGTTCAGGGGACAATGGCGGACGAGGTATAAAGAAGGCGCTGGAGCTGGAAACGGAGAAGTTCTGCGAATTGCATTCGTCAGAAGCGTTCCAGCAGCGCGGAGGGACGCCAATTTGCCAGATTTTTTTTACTTTCAGGTCGACGGGCGTCGACCAGCTGTTTAGTGTGCTGGTTCGTAAAGGCAGAGAATAACCATATATTTAAACCATAAACAGGAAGTATAATAAGAGGAAAAATCGGAGAGAGAATAACACTCTATAGAATGGAGCAAAAGGAGTGAAAAGAATCCACGTTCATTCTGGATGTTGTATCGTTTGTCCGAGTCAACTTTTTTTTTTATCAGCGGTTTGTCGTGACTCAGGGATGACTAAGCACCGAACTGGCCAAAATTAGTTCACGGTCACAACACGTTGGGCGCGCAATTGTAATAAAATATTCGAGGTAGTAAGTTCATATTGTAGTTATTGTATTATATTCCCAACATTTTTTTCCTGATTTAAGTTAAAGAGATAAATATATCCACGTATATACGCTCGAGTTGAAAAAAACGATATCAAAAATATAAACTAAACAATAAAAAAATAAAAATGAGAAGGAAAAAAAAAAACATAGTAAAAGAGATGCCTCAAGGAGGGAACGGAAGTTGGGGGTAGTCAGTTTTTGGATGTATCCGAGAAAACCTGGCAACAAAACAAGTAATTTGCCTACACACCCACACACGGGTGTATATATAGATAGGGGAAAAGAAAAGCACAATCCTTAACTCCTCCCAGACAAGCCTTAGTAGCCGGAATAAACAATGATAACAACGGAAAGTAAAATAAGATATGAGAAGAAAAAAAGGGCGCGCACACAATTATTGCCCATTTCTATAACTCCAGTAAAACAAAACTTAAAAAAGTAGCCTGGCGGCTTGTTTCAGCACATCCAATCTGTGTAAAAAGGGGGGAAATGTAAAAAGGAAAGAGACAAGGGGAGAAAGTTGAGGCACAGCAGGCAATTTTTGGTATCGCCCTTGTACAATATAGAGATAGATATGATGATCAAAACACGCTAAGGGGTAACAACAGCAGTAGTAAAAGGACGGGTCTAGCGTTGAAAGGAAGGTCGTGAGAGAGTATTGTAGTGGGGAACGGCGAACGGTTGAGATATTTGGAAGATTTTTCGAAAATTGTCGCCAAAATTGCGGGAGAATCAACCCTTTTCATCTAAGACGAGGCGGAATCGTCCGCTGTATCTTCGAGGTGTGCAGTTACCAACGAGACACGTTGGTATGCACCCTCAATGCTCGAACAGAGTTGTTCAAAACGGACCATCGCCGCCGTGCTGACACCAGTAGATCCAGCAGATCCTCCCTCCTCAGCAGAGCCATCGTCGTCAACCACGAGATCGATCCTGGCAAACAACTTTTCCGGCGTGATTCCACCGAACGTATCTTCGAATGTCGGAGCTGTTGTCGTCGATGATGGGGAGCTGTTTTTCGGTTGATCATAGAATAGAGCGAGAGACGGGTCAGACTCATCGACTTCGACTTCAGGGGTTGGCTTCATGCTCTCCATGGCTTCCACCAAATCAGCAGCTACTGGAGGTGGTCTTTCGATAGAAGGAATTTGCTCCTTAGCTTCGTCGGACGAGGAGACGGGCCCGACAGAGTTGGATGATTTGCCCGACAAGACAGCACTATCAATATCAGGGCCTTGAGGGACATCAAGAACGGCGAAGACGGGGGTGTTGTTATAGCTCATGTCAATACCGGTATTCCAGCTGGGAATATTCATGTCCATTCCTGCAAAGTCAGCTGATTGCTCGGGAACCATGGCCATACCAACTTGGTGATTCTGCATTTGAATATCTGCGGACACGTGAGACGGATTGGTGTCCTTCGGGGCTTGCTGCTGTTGCTGTTGTTGTTGCTGTGGTTGCATCGCCGACGGTTGACCCGGTTGGGGAGCTGGGAGGCCGTTTATGGACATGTCGTTGAGAAATGTTGCAAAGTGGGGGGATGAAAGAAGCATGCGTGTGAGGTCCATGAGACGGGTATTTTCTTCCACCAACGCACGGTTTTGAAGACGGAGGTCATTCGCCTCGTTAGTCTTAGAAGCTACCTCTCCTTCAAGTTGGCCGATATATTCTGTTCAAGATGTTAGTAAAATAAAGTAAACATCAACAAAATAATAAAATTGAGAAGCATTACCTTTGCGCCTGGATCTGAATGCGCGAGCAGATACCTTGTTACGTAACTGACGGCGTTCCTTGCTGCTAAGTTTCTTGCCCTCCTCACTGGCCAAAAGGCGTTCATCCTCATCCATTTCATCCTCCTCCTTTTTCGACCTTGAAATATGCGAAACATTTTGGGGTTTAGAATCTTCTTCATTCGCAGCAGAAGTCTCGCTGCTCTGCCTCATCTGGTGCAGGAGGCGAGAAATTCGTTCCTCAACAACAGGATCACTAGAACGATTGCCCTTGTTTTGGGGCTTCGATGCTTGACGACCATGTTGCTGGTGCTGTTGCTGATTTTGCTCCTGCTGCTGTTGCTGCTGCTGTTGCTGTTGTTGTTGTTGTTGTTGTTGTTGTTGCTGCTGCTGCTGCTGCTGCTGTTGTTGTTGTTGTTGACGGATAATCTCCTGTTGCCTTTGTTGCTGGGCAGCTTTTGCCATAGCTGCTTGCTGTTGATGCATTCCAGGGTACATGCGTCCCACTTGGTTCGGTTGGCCGAGCGTCGACAGCTCATGGCCACCAAGAGCACTTGGGTCGACAAACTGGGCTTTATTCGTAGCGAACTGGGGGCTAAACATGAAATCAGTTGGAGTGTCGGGCTCCAAATCGAGACCAACACCCGAATTTCTAAATGGCATAGTCGGCAGAGGCGAGGAACCGAAGTTAACCATCTCTTGCGTTGGGTTTATAAAGGCCTCCGACGGCATAACGAAATTGTGTTGGTTCCCCAGCCCGAAATCCATCCCAGCATTCCTGTTAATAGCGATTGTGTTGGCCAGGCCACCTGGTGGGAGACCAGTCTGCTGTTTGTAGGAATCATATTCGTGACTTGGTCCCGAGAAGAAATCCTGCGAGGATTGTTGATTGCTGTTGCTGCTGCTGCTGCTGCTACTACTGCTGGAGGAAGAAAAGCTGGGAGCATTTGCAGCCGAGCTTGCCGCAGGAGTTGACACAGGACTTGGGTTCATTGTGGTTTTGGCTCTTAACGAGGCTGGGGAAAGAGATGGAGATGGGTAGATAGGCTGATCATAGTTGATAAATGAATCGATATCATTTGGGTCAATACAGCTGTTCATATGGGATAGAGGGGAGAGGGAGGTCGAGGTCGAAGTCGACGGCTGCAATTCTCCCGTTGTAGCCATGACTAAGAGGGAATATGAACGCGCGAGGAAGCCTCAATGGGCGATAGGGTGAGGAGGCGAAATACTTGACGACGAGATCGTCGAATTTGGGAAAAGGGGACACTTTCTAGACGGGTTCTTTTGAGAGATCGATTACACAATATATGTATCAAAACGAATCGACGAAGCGGGGATGACTTCGAGGATGGAGATATTAAAACGGATGGCGGTTAGAAGTTGTGAGATGAATAAATCCGTGGAGGTGGAGGTGGAGATGGTGGTGGTGATGATGATGGAGATGATGGTGATGATGAGATGAAGTTTGATGATGGTTGTGGTTGTGGTTGTGGTTGTGGTGGAAGTTCTGGAAGTCGGCGGGTGGTTTGTCCCTGCTTAGTCTGCTTACCTACCCAGATAGGCTTAGTCTTGTTCGGGCGATAGGGAGGCCCTTAGTCAGCCTCAGGACACGCGTCCTCTTGGAAGGGCTTGGCAGCTGTATTGTTGTGTATTATTACCACAACTCAAATACAAACAAAGTACTCCATCCCCCAAACATAGCTATTATTTTTAATTACATGTATGAACTATTATCCAGTATATCCCATATATTCCATATAGTTATTCCTTACCGGGCATTATATTGTAATTCATTTCGTCTACTTTTATTTCCATATCAATTCATCAACAATAAGTCTTCCCTGGTTATCCCAAGGTATGCATACATAACCTGCTGCGCCAAATACTCTCAAATACAATGGGCTTCAGAAGCCAGGACAGTGCCTGGGCACAAACTTTTAACCCCCCCCCCCTCGCCAACAACCAGGAATCCAACAATAATGGAACCCTCTCTCTCTCTCTCTCTCCACTTTCCCTGTTACAGGTTGGATCCAAATTATCTCCTGGGCGTCAGCCGAGACGATTGGAACTCGGAGCGAGTGGGGTGCGAGCCGGGCAAGCAAGGGTTTGGTGGGTTTGGTGGGTTTTGGTGTTGGAGAGGGGGGCTGTGCTAACCGTGGGATGGAAGGATAATATGCTTTTCCCTCCAACGAAACTTCAAGACTTCAAGTAGGCCCGTTTGGGTACCCGCCTCCCCTCGACGAACCTAGCACTAGTAGCCCTATGTTCTAACATTGACTGCGGTACTTCTGCTAAGTGAGTGGCCCAGTCGAGGCGAGTCGACTTGGTATGTACCACGATTTAAAATAAAATAATAAAATAATAAAACCAATGGAAAAAAAGGCTGCCAAACCCTTCTGGCAACTCAATTGTCAAACAGTCGCCTTTTTGGGTGATGGCGAGATCCCAGTCATGGTGTCTCGTTTATGCAAATTCCCCATGTATGAATGGATGCTATGCTGGCTGGCCATCGAACATGTCCTTGGGTTCCTGCGGAGATTGTCAGAGTTGGCGCCGAGATCCGGCATCCGAACAGGCATCAACATTATTGTTTCCAGCGGATGATTCGCGCTGAAGAATCATAATAATCAATCACAACCAAGACGCTTGAAGAAGGCAGTGTTCCAAATCTCGATGCCATGGTCCTCCAGTTGCTGCAAGATACAGATACATATCCACAACAGTCTCACCTAAGCCCCTACGGTGTACATACTCCGTAAATGGATAGACATATCTCCTACTGTTCTCTTCAGCTCCCTCAGTATGTATCTCCAACACTCCGTATTATTTCGGAAAAAACTCCCCTCTTCTGAAGACTTCCATTGAATCTTCCTCCGTGCAGATCCGACTTGGAAAATCTCCTATGGCTGTGCTATTTATAAATAGTGCCATCCCATATATATGTTGACATGCCAGATAGATCTACATCTGCATCAAGTGCATATAAGCATTGCGTCGCCTCTCTCCAAAGCCCCAACTCGCTCAAACAGCAGGGGCATAAATGGTTAGCTAGCTGTCAAGGACAATTCACTTATCTCCGCGCCCAAGTCTGTATGCAAAGTACTATCCTCCGCACAATTCAACCAAAACGTCCACGAAAACTCGCCTGCTCAGCCACTATATAAATGCCCCCTAGGGGCACGCCACAACACACCCACCATCATTCAAAGGGTTCTCACTCTACTATTTTGTCTCAAAACTCTACCAGCTCACAGCGTCTTATTGGATAATTGGAAATTATTTACCCTGCAAAAAACACGAAACATCATTTATTTTCATCAAGGTTAAGCTCCAAAGTTTATTTATTAGTGACTGACAGAGACTGCAGCAGTATCCATTTGTGTATTATTCTCGCAGCCCTTGTATCGAGAGTCAACCAGAAACATTCAAAAAATTTATCAAAAGTCCCCCTTCATTATTAGGTCGATGACGAATCTTTTTAATAAAAAAAACAAAAAGAAAAAGAACTAGCTCTTGCAGCACAAGTGGGAAGTTATATTTAGAAACAGAAAAGGGGTTTGAATTTGATATCTAGTTGCATTATTGACTTAATAACTTAGATTAATCACTTACATACCAAGTCGTATATCTCCCTCCCACTTTACATAGGCACCCGGAGAGGAGGTATGTTCACATACGCCGGTTGCCGTGGCTTCTACTCTGGATCAAACCCTTTCCATGCTAGAATAATAAGCCATGACGTTATTCCACACCAGCGCTCCCTGCCATGCCCCATGTTCTGTGATGAACTGTCGCCAATCCGATCAAACTTCCTCTACCACCTCCCTTAATTTTTATCTCAGTGGGATGTAAAACACGTAATTTTCCATCTAACGTTGAGAAAAATGTATCCCTATCCCTGAAAAATACGCGTCTGAATACTCTAATCAACGGACAGATTTTATACAGCTCAAAAGTCTAGATAGAAATGCATTGTTCAGGAAGCACCTAGGTAGAATTGATCAATTCATTGGGCGTATACCGAGACCTGGTTTACATTCTCCTGGTGAAAATACATCCATTGGAAGAGCCTACTTCGTATCGATCCATAGCTACAGTCTAGAAAATTCAAAATGTCTACTATGTAGACTTCCAGATCTTCATACGTCATTTTGGTGAGTTATTTTTAGTTCCCTTTCCCGATTGGATTCTGCGTGGATGAAAGTTTCTCCGTGTAAATTTTTTTGGACCGCAACAAAAAAAAAAAAAAAAAAGGAAGAGAAGACGAGGATAGTCAAGAGTAATACCAACATTACTTAGTCCGTGACTTCTGTTTGCTTGCCATCTTTATAACTATCTTCCAGGTAGTGGGCGTCCAAAATAGCGTTTTCCCGCTTCCTCAGGGCCCCATCTTGGGCGAAACTGCGCGCCCTCCTCAAGCCCAGTATGGCCGCCGCTCCTCCACAGCAGAAGCAGAAACTCCTCGGCAGGGAGTTCTACAAGAGCCTGGGAAGCCCGAAAATGATACTAGCTCCCATGGTAGATAGGTCAGAGTTTGTATGTTTGGTCTTTATATCCGTATCGTTTATACATAATATGTAGTTAAAGCTAATTAGGATCATTAGGCATGGCGCATGCTCACACGATCCTTCATGGATGCGGATTCTCCTAACCCTCTCCTCGCCTACTCTCCCATGTTCCATGCGCGCCTATTCAAAGAAAGCCCCAATTACCGCCTGCAGCATTTCGAAGCAACTCGTCCAATGCCCAAGTCCAACCCCACGACAACCACAACTACAACCACGCTTGAACAGGAAGAATCACCACGGCCAGACATACCATATCTAGACGGCAACCCCTCCCTCGACCGGCCCCTCATAGTCCAATTCTGCGCCAACGACCCAGACGATCTCCTCCAAGCTGCTCGCGCCGTCGAATCCTTCTGCGACGCCGTCGACCTAAACCTCGGCTGCCCGCAAGGAATCGCACGCAAAGGCCACTACGGCGCATTTCTCCAAGAGCACCCCGAATTGATATACAAGCTCATAAACACGCTACACACACAGCTATCGATACCCGTTACGGCGAAATTCCGCATCCAAGAATCCAAGGAGAAGACATTGGAGTATGCGCGGATGATACTTTCCGCGGGCGCGAGTATCATTTCCGTACACGGGCGGCGGCGTGAACAGAAGGGGCATAATACGGGCTTAGCTGATTGGTCGTACATTCGCTACTTGCGGGATAACCTGCCGGCTGATACGGTAATTTTCGCGAATGGGAATATTTTGGGTCACGGGGATATTGAGAGGTGTTTGGAAGCTACGGGGGCGGATGGGGTGATGAGTGCGGAGGGGAATTTGTGTGATCCGACGATATTCAGCACGCCACCGCCAGTGGGCAGTGCGAAGGAGAATGATGGTGCTGAGTATTGGATGGGAAGGGATGGGAAGGGCGGTTACCGTGCTGATTTCGTCCTGCGTCGTTATATGGATATTATCTACAGATATGTCCTTGAGGTTCCGCCGCCTGAAAGGAAACCGCTTTTTGCGCCATCTACTACTACTACCACCACCACCTCCTCCTCCTCCAGTATCAACAACACTGCGAACTCAGACTCTATCTCCATCGCCCCAGCCGCCGAAGAAGCTGGAAACGAAAACGGCGCAGACCACGAAGCCGAACCCCCCAAAAAGAAACGCAAAAGGACCAAAGAAGACCACAAGCCCACCTCACCTAACCTAGTCTCCATCCAAGGTCACCTCTTCCAACTCCTCCGCCCCCTCATCTCCAAACACACGCACATCCGCGACGCACTCTCAAAGTGCCGTGCGGGGCGGATGTCCGAGTTCGAAAACATCGTCTCACTTGTCGAGGGTGCAGTCAAAGCTGGGATCCAGGAGTATGAGGCATTTCCAGAGCGTTTCCAAGAAGAAGAACAAGAAACAAAATCAGCAAAGGCACGATCTAGCTCAAAGGCTACGGTGGCACAATATAAGCGGCCGTGGTGGGTGTGTCAGCCGTACGTGCGTCCGTTGCCCGAAGAGGCGCTGCAGATAGGAGCTATGCAGCCCAAAAAGAGAGATATTCTTGTGAAAAATAAAGGGGCTGGGCTTGGGAAGATGCAAACGGAGGGAGAAGGCGAAGAGGAGAATGGCTTAGCTAGCACACCTGATGGGGCGTTGAGTGGCTCCGATAAAGAGAATTCCACTGTCGTGCCGCCAACGGATAAAATGGTTAGTGGCTGAGTTTTGGTGTGTGTGTGCGCCTCGTGGTTCCTCACCAGGTATTACCAGATGACCAGACAATATATTTATCACTCCTGGCCTCGCCTCGATGGTGAGGGTTATTTACTATACCCTGTGTCCTTAGATGGCTAGGCCACTGACAAATACTGGGTTCTAACGCTATATACCCCTATACCATGTCTACCCCTCGTGTTTTATGTTGATACAAATCCACACCCAGTAGCGAGAACAACCTGGCCCATCGGAGCCAGATATTTTCGATGTCTTGCGGTCTCGTCAGGAGAAGAGAAAAAGACAACCCAGAAATTATGGGGTATGTACCGCACCTGTCGCTATAGATACCCAAATACGCATCCACCCAGGTGGAGCCGATACATACTTACACAGCCCACCCCCGTCTGCAGATTAAATTACTTTTACTTTGTCAAAATGTGGAACATGTCGATCGATTCTTCTAGACACCATCCAGGACCATGATAGATGCTTTTCGAATTTATAAGGTGTTTGTTTGGATGAAAAAATAGAGGTTCACTCTTCCATACCACCAGGTCAAGCGCTAAAGAAAAAAAGATGCATATTTTGTATACACAAAGCCATGCCCTATATACCCCCAATGGGCGTCACATACCCATCTCCTGTTATATGCAGAGCTACAGATTAGAAGTAGTTGGATAATGACAATTAATTATTTGGCTACAAAACGTATACAGACAGGATATATACGCTTTGCCTTTGAGGTATGTGGTGTATACCTGTATGTAAGGACATGGGATGCGACCGTTGACGTCCCTTTTTCTTTCTTCTTTTCTTTTCTCTCCTTTTATCTCTCTTCTTTCCTATATACGGATTCAGGTTGTTACTTTCAAGCGGAATTATTAGATGCCTATATGAATGTTTACTTGAGATAGCTCGACTATGTATTCCCCTGTACATGGAAAATAGATAAAATATTCCCTTGAATGTTCCTTTAAAACATTTCCAGGTTGATTCCTTCTTGTTGTCTTTCTTTCTCTCTCTCTCTTATACTCCGAATATGTCGGTGTCAGCGCCTTCCCGTACTGTATACCATTGACTCTGATATCTCAGAAGTTTCTGCAGTTCTATATTCTGTGTGAAAGAATATCATCACTTCTTCCAGGAGAGTAGACAAACAGAGTGAATGACAGCTCAGTATCTTTCAGACAACTGTGCAGTTTACAAGTCACATCTCATCAATAACACAGGAACACATTCATCTCTCTCTCATCATTTGTCTACTGCAGTAAGCAGCATTTTCTTCTCCTCTTTCTTTCTTCCTCTCTCATATTCCCTTTTTCTCTTTATTAGATACAACTGCACTTCAAAGTTACTATTACATGCTAAGAAGAACTTTCATCATTCATCCCATCATGGCATCACCATCACGCTCCCACTCAGGCTGTGTCTCAGACCCAACTCCCATTGAAAAGGTTCCAACCCTGGTCTCCCTCAACACCTCTGTCCACAGCAACCCAGTCAATCCGGACAAACACTCCTCTACAAAGCCCAGTCGACGCCTACAGAAAGGACCCGGTCAGTCAGCAGTTGGATTTGCGACTGGGACTGCCAATGGCCACGAGAGAAGCAACAGCATCACCAAGGAGCTGACTCGCGGGACTCCCACTGACGGATATCCCAACCGGCCCCTTAGCAAGTCCTCCAGCCAGCTGGACATCGCGAGGAAGCGAAGCCAGTACTTCAACGAAGTGTTCACTTCCAGAGAGCCTTATCATACCCCTAGACACCGCGTCAATCAAGATTCTGTCGTTGTTGTTGAGATTAAGACGAATGTCGTTGTAAGAGATATATACGCTTTCCTTGCTTACCTGCACTTCGCACCTTGGATATGGAAAAAATAGGAGGGGAACTGGTCAAGTTAACCACATCCAATCTACAGCTGGAAAATGACTTTCAGAATCTCTCAGAACTCTCCTTCAACCTCGCCCTGATCTTCCAGCGCCCGGAGGCTTCAATCCTCCTTTATGTCGAACACAATTGCTGCCTGATGCTTGCCAGCAACTACGAGCCCGCTTACCTGGCCACCGTCTCCGCTCTACCTTGCTCAGTCGCACCCATAACCAACCTACGCCACACCGTCCTGATCCAAGCCGCCATTTTCGACATCTTCGACATCCCCGGCAACCGCGGCGTGATCAAGTTCGAATCCATGGCTGAGGAAAACTTCGCAACAAACGGCTCAACCATTAGGGATGAAATTGACCAGTTGGAACGCACCTCTAACGACGAGCACAGTATTTTCAAGAGCATCTCGCACACCGTCAGCCGCAAGATGAAGTCAAACACGTCGAATGGTAATAACAGTGTCGTCGGCCCCGGTGCCTCTGTTCATGGTTTGCAGTACTTGGCCAGCAATGGCGAAGGGAGCAACGCACCCGCCACCCTCGCAGATGAAGAGGAGGAGCCTGTTTCCCCCAAGCGGGGGGTCAGAGGCAGGGACCGCGTTATTAAAAAGTGCCAGAGCATCAGACAGCTATTCTTCCGCTGAGAGCTTGAGTTTTGGGATGGGTATGGTGTGGTGTGGTATGGTTCCATGGCAGTGGCACTCATACAGTCAATGATTATATTCTTTTTTCCCCTTCCTAGCAAAATGCAAGAAAGATTTCCATTTTTTTCTTCTTAAGTGACATGGCGAGTCTGGCTTTATGGTTTATTATTCCGCCGTGTTTTTCCTTTTTTTCCTTTTTTTCCTCTTTTGTTTACCTTTATATTTTTTATCTTTCATGACATCGATTTAAAGGCCCTGAGTTAGGCGCCTTTGCAATATATGTACTTTTCAGAAGTGAGAGGGACATGTCGCCCTTTGGCGTTCAGAAGTTCTGTGGTGGTGGTGGTAGTGAGATTGGCTGTAATTCCCTTTTGTTTTGAAAGGTTGATCTGTATAGAGTATATTCTGATTTTCAACGTGGGACATGGAATTTCCGCCAGCATTTGTTTTATTTTCTTTAGCCAGACAGCAGAATAAGATAAACATTTCCAGTGTCATAAGTACATACACACTAGATATGCATATGAATAATAAGAATGTTTTATCGAATAGGGGAGCATCTCAACACGAACCAAGGTGTCTAAATATTCAACTAGGGATTATAAAATATATATAGCTAGATGCTACAAAAGGAAATCTGCATTTATTTTCAAGTTGAAATGTTATTCTACAGCTTCTCATTTGGTTGCTTTCTCATAAGTGCTTTACTCATCTCAAATAGTTAGCACCCTCAGCTACTAGTTTAGATAGTTAAGTTAATTACACAATGTAGCATTCCGTGTTGATCAGTCAGTCATATGAAAACATGACTCAATCTTTTCCACATCATTCAGACATAGCCCTCTACATCCATCTGAACTGATATAGCAATATTTACTTGTTCAATCTTCTCATATTCATTTTCATCGTCACCTTCGCATCAATCATCAATCATATAACATTTAGCTTTGTTAATTACATGGTAGAAAATAAAAGAAAACAAACCCGCTTGGCATGTTCTCTAATAATGAGCTTGATCACAGAAATACCGGGTGATCTCTTCGATGCGCCTGAGGGTGCTGCTTTGATTCGTACGTTTTTGTTATTCATTTCTTCTTCCCATTCTAAGATATTTGTCCTGTCTACGGCTTTTGCTTTTACTTTGTTTTGTCTTTCCATCCCTACTAACGCTATACTCTTCCAACGGATAGACGCATGTAACTGCCAAGGGTCCTGGGGAAAAGGGATCGCGGAGGTTTTCAGGGAGAAGGTATGTATACGTATTTTACTTGAATAGAAGAATTTTCCAAGATCCCATGGTCCACTCATTATCTATATCTTATTTTACTAACAAAACTCCCCAGTACCCCGCCGCCTACCAAGTCTTCCGCGCCCATTGCCAACAATACCTCTCCCACCCACAAACACAAACACAAACACAAACACATAGAAATCCGATTTTCATCCCCGACATAGACACAACTCGGCAGCAGCCACGCGCTCTCAAGTTACCCGAGGGCACAGCGCTAATAATCCCACCACAGCCAGCGGACTATCAACCACAGCCGCAGTTCCAACTAGGGACAGCGCGAGAAGTACCACAGCTACCACCAGTAGCAACCCATGGCCGTGGACGCGGGCGCAGACGAGGTCGCGGTGCACTAAACAGTTCCAGAAGACCCACAGCATTGTCAAGGCTGGCAGGGAGAAAACATTGGATCGTCTGCCTTTTTACGTCATGGCATTACGGGCCGCGGAATAGGAGCCCGCCTGATGTTATTCTTGAGAATACGATCCTCGCATTGGCAGATTTGAAGAGGCAAATTGCTAACGGCGCTGCCAGTTTTAATAGCGCGACGGCACCGACGGGGGATGGAGACGAAATAGAGCAGCCAGGGGAGTTGTGGGGGTGTAGATTTAATGCGGGGCTTTTTGGGGTGCCTTGGGAGCGGACGAGGAAGGTTTTGGAGGAGGCGGAATTGGCGATGACGATAATTAGGCCGCCGGGAAAGTAAGTTAAACAGATATTGGTATAATCAGGCACTTCATTTGGGCGGCAATTAGTAACTATACTGCTACCCACAATTTGCTCATGCATGAAACGGAATGAACATGTGCCTATGGAAAAGTGGACATTCTCATTCGGTTCTGATGTATAAAGGGGTTCGAATTCGCAATTGATGAGATGTATTGCTCGGCGACAATGGCCAATCTCCCAATCATTAGAGATATTTATAGATCAATTACCATTGATCAAGCCTGTAGCATCCAAAAGATATTTTATAACGCAGAAAGAAATACTATCAAAAACGCTTCCCGCATTTTTAAAACTCTAGCAACCAACCTAGCTGTCAATGGTGCGCATTTATGCTTCGCGGTCACTCCACGATATGGGATGCTTCTAAATTGTTATTAAAAGAAATATTGAAAGAAAACTGAACAGCCATGATGGAATGGATGAATATTTCTTTAAGGGAAAGACGCATTGGTCAAGACTCGAATTCCTGTCGGAAAGCAGCCAAGTCAGAGCATGAGTTGGGTTTCTTTGAAGGTACTAGTACTTCCTCTCCTCCTTTCTTGTTCCTGGCGTGTGTGGTTATATGTGTTGTATATGCTGTATATTACAGTTAGGCTAGAAAACTACACATCTTTCCATTCCCCATTGCTGCTTCAGAGAGAAAGTTACATAACTCGGAAGCCTTTTTGATAACCAGAAAAAAGAGGAGGAAGGGTGGTAAGGCGCGATATCACGTGGTCTAGTTTCTCCATGTTCCCTCAGACGCGACAAGCGCGTCCTCTGTTCATCATCGTCTGTAAGAGATGTAGTATTCTACACCACTATTCAACGCAATAAGAATTCAGTTACTGCGCAATATTTAATAGAAACCCTTCACCCAAATGCCAATGGACCCTCCCATAGCCTTACCAAAACGCAAACGCCCTCCATTCAATCCTCCCCGCCCCCGAACGGCCAGTGGCATTTCCAAAACTTCATCAGCCACAACCAAATCAAAAACAAAGGCTAAGTCCACAACCCGTAAAACGACACAAAAATCGTCCTCCTCCTCCGCATCCCGTCGAAAATCCGCAGCAGCCCGAAATAATGACAACGACGATGACATCCGCGTCTCACGTACACCATCCCAAACCCCCTCAGACCTCTCCCCTTCATCCCCGCTCGTCTCAAGACAACCATCAGATAACGAATCCGACTCCCGCTCCCGCTCCCGCTCCCCTTCCGGCGAACCAGACTACATCCTTGCCGAAATCACCGAATCCGCCCCCGTGGACCCACGCGAAGAACTCGAATCCTCCGTCCCCCTGATACCCTCTAAACTCCTCACGACACTCCTGCACCGCCATTTCCAAGATGATAAGACCAAGATAGCCAAGGATGCTGGTCGGGCGGTGGCTAAATACGTGGATATCTTCGTACGGGAGGCGTTGGCGCGGGCGGCGTATGAGAGGACGGAAGGGGAGAGTAGTAAATCTGGCAGTCGGGATGCGCGGGGAAGAGCTCGGGCGAAGGTGGATAGTTATTTGGAGGTATACCTTTTTTTCCTTTCCTTTACTTTTTATTTTATGTTATTTCTTCAATGTACGACGGCTAATTTGAAATTTAGGTTGAGGACTTAGAGAAATTGGCGCCGCAGATGGTGCTTGATTTTTGATGGTGGTGGATCTCTCTGCAAATGAGTTTTTATGTAACTAGTCGGGATTTACAATTGGTTTTATTTTATAAGCGGCTGTTTTCGGATGGATGGATGGGTTAAACGGCGTTAGGTAGGGAGTTTGGTTACTTTATTGCATTTAAACACTTATGTCTTTCAACTGGGATAGGTAGGGCTTTTGGAATATTGCACCTTGCTCAATTTAGAAAACGAATTCAAAACTTGTTATCTATTTCAAATATGCGATTGCATTACGGTAGAATTAGGACAAAGAAAGTGGAAAAAATAATTTAAAAATAATGATAATAATAATAATTAAAGAAAAAGAAAAAGAAAAAGAAAAAGAAACGATTCAATTTGATTCAACAGTCTGCAATTGTTTGCAGCATTCATTCATGGACATGTCTCCAAAGAGTTAGTTAAATGGTGTCAGCCAGCTTCAGAAACCTTCGCATCAGTCGCACCAAATAAAGCCGTCTGGCGTAACCATCCAACTCTTGAAACCAAATATGTAAACATCGTCTTTGTTGGCGGGGTACCAATACAGATCAATTTTTTTTTTTCTCGAAAAGACCAGGATTAACATAAGAATTGAAAATCCAGATCTGTCAAAGCTGTCAAACCTACCAATCTGATGGGGTGGCGCATGGCGTGGCGCGGCTGCCCAGCCACCACTTCCGCAGAGGCAGGAGGCGGTTGCTCGACCTCAAACGCGAGATGTGACACTCTTCAAACTCTTCGACGCTTCATATCGCAACCTCATTCATGCATGGAACATCTGTCGTTCCCGATCGCAATGGGGCTTGCTATCCGTTCTGAAGACGGGATGGAGATCGTCCGCTTCACTCCCCAGAAATCCTATGCCGTTCAATCCCACGAACACCCCGTTAATGGCCGTTTGCCCATTCCCAGTGATATCAACGTCCTACTCTGTAGGTGTTGAGAGAGTACTATTTTTCAAAAAATAATAATAATAATAATCATTTTTCTTCAAATTACTAAACATAATTTGAAGATGAGCTATCTGCTTTATCTTTGTCGAGCTTTTTATGCCAGACATTCGATGTTTTCCCAGAAGCTACATACCAGGCCAAATACTTCTGCTAAGGGCGAGCGGCACAATGGCTGTTACATCAACTGCGTCCGATGGCTAACCTCTAACCCGAAAGGAAACATGATTCCGTCTCTGTATACCTTTTGGGTACGCATTCATTCCCATTTGAGCTATCTTCAGGGCCATGGGTGCCCATACCTAATTCTCACCTAGCAACCTGCGACGGCCCAAGTCCCATTCTGTATGCAACCCCTGGTTTCCACAAAAGCCTTAATTTAAGAGCTTGGATAATCTCCTCTATGCGTCTTAAATCTATACTTTTCCTCTGTTACTGAGCTTTCCTCTTTCCTTTTCCTTTTTCTTTCACCAATCTCTGTGAGAATCTAAATTTTCCTTTCCTGTTCATTACTTCTCTTTTCGTAGCCATTTTTTCCCTCTCTCTCTCTCTCTCTTTTCATATATATTTCTATTCATTTTAACTAGCTATACGCATATTTTCACTTGTTCATTTCGACCATAACAAAGCGCTAGCCGCTTGTATTTATTTTATTCATTTACTTTTGATTTCTTCCTTCCATCCTTACGAACGGTACCGCTTGCATTCCCTTCTTTTACGACGGTAAAATTAACAACCCAGAAAACCACATCTTCCAAAATGTTGTTCAGCGGAGTGCTGGCATCGACTGTGCTTTGGGCAACAGGAATCCATGCGCAAATCGAAGATGAAGTGATCGCTGGATGGGCACCTATGAAGCGGCAGTCTCCAGAAGGCATGGTTACAGTCCATACTGTCCAAGTCGGTAGTGCAGAGGGTAGCCAGAGATTCTATCCGGACTCTTTGGTAGTTGAACCTGGTTCGATGGTCCAATTTCAGTTCCATCCAGCGGTAAGATAAAAGCAATTCCGGTCGAGATTTCCTCTCTTGAAATGGAAAAAATATATAAACGGGTTTCTAATTGTTTTCGTATATAGAATCACTCCGTCGCGCAGTCCACTTTTGAAGAGCCATGTTCCCCCATCGGCGGTGGCACCGGCATTAGATCCGGCTTCCTAGCCGTATCTCCTGATTCTGCGGAAATGCCCGTTTTCACGATTATGATCAATGACAGCGAGCCTTTGTGGATGTTCTGTGGCCAGACAAACCACTGCCAGAATGGCATGGTCATGGTTATCAATCCGTATGTCACTTCTGCTTCCCCTCCACAATTCATCCAACCCTCTGATACGTCAATAGCTAACATCTTTTCTCTCTCGTCTGCAGTCCCGAAGCACCAGACAGGGGCATTGAAGCATTCCGAACCCTCGCGATGACGGAAGAGGCAGACTCCTCCGGCGATGGCCCTATAATCCTCCCCACTGGCGGCGCATTCCCAACCGGCGGCAACGGTGGCGGAATAGCACTCCCATCTGGTGGATCTGTACCATCCACCGTCGCCGCGGGCAGCGCGACACCGACCCAGGGCAGCGATCCGTTTTCAGCTACTCTTAACGCAGCACCTAAGCAAATGTCTCATGCCGCTGGCCTCTCTGGGCTGTTGATTGTTGCCTTTGCAATTTTTGGGTTGTAGATAGATGGGCAATAAAAGAAAATGTGTATGTTGGTTGAATGGTGGGTTAGTTGGTGTTTGCTGTCGACAAGGGATAAATATGGGCAAATATTAAGGCGGAGAGCGCCTCGTTCTTATTTCTCATTATCATTATCATTTTCTTTTCATTCCGGTTTCTCCCTTAATTTTGAGTTTTTTATATCTTGTATCCCCATTGTTTCATCTCAGGCCTATGCCCCTTTCATTTCTCTTTTCCTCCGCCCCGTGTCGTAAATTTATTTATTGTATATATATACCTGCTGGCCGGTCTGCAAATGGCCCTGAGGGGAACATTTTCCTCTCTTCAATAGCTAAGAGTCTTCCTCAAAGTAAAGTGTGTGCGGGTGCAACTCGGCGTGTGTGTGTTTCATAGATCACCGAAAGTAAATAGCGAGATACAATATCCACTTGCTACCTCAATTTGTATAAGAGTCTTCCAATCAATCCTGAAATTAACTTAATAATTTGAACGAAAAATGTGAGAATGGCTTTGAAGGTCTGCCAGCATGTTGGGCAAGTGAGCCGAGCACCTCTAACAGTTAACTTAGTCATCGGCAAACCTTCCCCTGGCAAACGCGACACACGCGAACCTTTCATCCCTCACGTGTTGACATTTAAATATGTATGGAGCCAGGTAGTTAACATCATCAACGGCGCGGGAGATATAGAATGGGATGCGCATTGCTCAGAGAAAAGGTATAAACTCGTCTACCTAAATATGCCAGTCTCCCAATATAACCCGCAACAATGAACGACACCACTACTGCCCTGCTCACAGAGCATTTCAGCTACACCCCACTCGTAAGTTCCCATTCGCATTTCAAATTTGTTGTTCTAAATATACAAAGATATACTTATTCTCTACCCTTATCTAGTCTCTGATAGACGACGTAATAAACTCCATAAACAACCTAGTCTACCAAGCCATCTCCAGTCTCGAAGACGGCCTCTTAAACGCGCCGCCGGAGCGCCTGGGCTTCTCGCATGCCGCCGACTCCATTCCAGACACAGACGATGATGGGAACATCCAGCACCCGGAGGCCCGGTTGGAGATAGAGAATGGACTGCATCAGCTGGAGACGCTGCTGGAGTCGACAGTCGATAAGGCCTTCGATAAGTTTGAGATTTACGTGCTAAGGAATATCCTGACGGTGCCCGAGGATCTGCTGGGATGGGTGCGGTTGACACATTACGAGGTGAGGGGAAAAATTTTATCGAATAAATAAACACTTGCTTGGGTGTTGCTCACAGGATACCTCTTTTTTATTATAGAAACTCTCCCTCGGCCCCAGTCCTCCCAACGCACCAACCCTAGAATCCATAACCCTCCAACGCCAAAAACTGCGCGAAACCCGAAAACTCCAGCGCGCACTACGACAAGAATCCGACCGCAACGACGCGATAATCGCCCAATTGCGCTCAATCCTCTATAAAGATACCCACCACCTGCCCTCCACTGAAAAGAAAGATGGAACAACACCCCCCATCGCCTCCCAAACTCCAACCGCAGACGCCCCCGACCTCTCCTTCCTCCTCACCGACCCCACCGCCCGCCGCCTCCGCATCGGCGACGCCGCAGATCCTTCTCACAACCCCATAACAACAAACACGACATTCATCCTCTCCCAGCTCCCCGCGCTACGTGCAATGCTTGCGCAACTACGGCCGAAATTGTCCACCCTGCCTCGATCCGTGGAGCAGATGGAGCAGGATCCTAGGCGTGAGGAGAGGAGGGAATATATTGAGAGTCGGACGCGGATGCATCTGATAAGGAATGGGGAATTGGGCGGGGCGGGGGATGGGCATGGGGTTGTGGTGGCGGGACGGAGGGTTGAGGGGGAGGAGGTGCAGGCGCTGGAGGGGGTGGTGGGGATGTTGGGGGGTCACTGAAATTGTGTCCGGCCCTTTAGGGTTTTCTTTTCTTTATTTTTTCCCCCCCTTTTTGGCGTTCGGTTGGAGGTCGCGTATTTCCCAAGGGCGCAATGTTTTATAACGGCAATTAACTACACGCATGTGATATTTATTTACGGCATAGACCATTCCTAAGGCTCTAAATACATATGTGGCCCAACTTATATAACAGTGAAAACAGGACTTGCCCGTATCATATAGGTTGAAGAGCCAGATGTCAATAGACCCGACGCTAGTTTCTCCAGTTGGATCGGTTGTCATTGTTCTGCTAGCTACGAAACGTTTGCTGCCATGACTTGATCGTTAGTCTCAGGAAATTTTCTTCCCATGCATCTCCAACAGCAATCCGTGGTACTGAGTTGAAAATTGATGACTTCTCAAATATCAACATTGCTACCTCGGCAAAACACCAGTCTTTGCTTGCTGTGGACTCTCTTTCAAAAGGCCTACCCATAAAACTATCATGAAATATAGAGAAGTAGAACAACATTAGAGGACAGATCACGGAGACCAACACAGTGGGCAATGAACAGGCTAGCTGTCGCCTGACAGCCAGGCGACGGATAAATCAACTTGTTTTCAACAAACGATGGGGGAGGCTTGCATCCCCCAGCACTCCTTTTAAATATATCATCGAAGCTAAGTTTCAGAAGGGTTCGATTGAAATTCACTCCTCGGCAACGATGAGCTCAGATTGCCCTTCAATTTGAGTCTCAGTAAACATGTACAATAACTAGCCAGCAGAATCATCTGCCAGGTGTGTTATGAGGGCGACTAGGTCGAGGCAGTGAGAAAGGATCCAGCTTAGCAGCTACAATTAATACGGCACATACTCAGTACCCTATAATGTTAGGAAGACATCTTAGTCCATCCGCTCCACCTAGATCCAAAATGTATTTAACTCCTATAAAGCAAGCCTAGATTTTTCTCGTTTTCTTTTGACTTGGGAGGGGGCGTAAGTGTAACGATTGGATAGTACTATTCAAAGGTTGTCTTATTCCGGCATAGGCATTTGTACGAAATAGCTCCGTTTACAGAGAGGGGTATGTTTAATGTAAATTTTGTCGCCCGATGGACACCTCCCTGGATCAGATGCGATGGTATCGTTTGATTGATACCACAGTTTTTATTTATAGATCTCAAACTCCCCAAGACGCTAACCCTAACACGGCTTAGTCATGCCCCACTGCACCCAAACTCTTAGCCCAACCCAACCCTAACTCAACATCATCCAATCACCTCAGCGTTCCTGGCGCTGTCTTTTAACTCCAACAGCTTGTTTTGTTTCCTCATGCAAACTCGCTGGGATTCGGCGATTCTGGGATTCTGCACTTCAGGGCGCCAAACGCCACAGGCGAATCAGCGGCATATCAACCCCTCCACCCTCCATCTGCAGTACTCTGGGGAACACCCTTGATATAGCTCTTGATTGGGTTTCCTGTGTAGTTTTGTAGTGCGCATATGCTATGAACCGCCCTGACATAACCCCCCTCTCCCCAATCAGGTCCGCAGCCGCCTGACTTTTGCAGAGAAATGTGCGGTGAAACCTCCGTGCATATTTGTATGCGCTGATCGGCAGTTAGCAAGAACCAATAATTGATTTGAGATGAAGGGTGTTCCTGTTTTATCTTTGGTGGAGGGGCAGGGTTATTATGTCCTACCCGCACATTTTCTACATGTCCCACATAGAATGCTTTCTTCTCCCATTTTCTTTCTTGCCGTAGGTTGGGGAGTGAGTAACACACTGAGGAATAAAAACGCATTTGTTCGCCCGCTTTCCCATCTTTCTAATTTCCAATCTTTTCTCTGCTCTTTCAATCTTCCGTTTCTTGCTTTTGTTTTGTTGCTTGTTTTATATCTACCTTCATTCTTCCTGTTGGCAGCTGCGCTTGTCTAGGCTGTGCCTCAATTGTTCTTTTCACTTTTCGTTCATTGATATACCTTATCTAGCTATAGATCTATCTCTCCCCTTGACATTCAAAACAGGCATTCATTCGTCCTGGGTCATCTTCTGCAAAACCATCGCCTCTGTCTGTGCCGTTGTGATGGTTGCTTATTGAATAGAACGCTTCTCTCATTTCAATCTCAGCCTGCCCTTCATTCGAGACATACATATCTCTCTAGAGGCGTAAACCATTTTTCTCACCGTCATTCCATTCATTTTGTCACCATCAATCAAAAATGTCTCCACCACTATCACTCGTGGACTCTCACAACGGCTCCCACGCCACAACCCTAGCCGCTTCCGACGAAGATGAATCCGCCTACCTGCGCCGCGCCAAAATCTTCCATTGGACTCGTATCTCCATCTCCGGCCTCATCTTCGCCGTCGCCGTGGCTGTTATTGGCTGCGAAGTCCGTTCCCTCCGCTTCTACCAGCAAACGAACCCGTTCAAGAACTGGGGACTCGTCCTGTGGCCTGAGAAGCTTGACCTGCGTCCTACCACGGCCCTGATTGCCTGCGGAAGCATCATTGCCCTGCTCACACTTGCATATCTCATTATTTCTTTCCTCCCATCTGTATGCATCCCCACCCTAATTTCCTTATCTTCGTTCTGTATATAGCAGTCAACAAAACTAACCTCTCCCAACCTCCCAGCCCCACGCCCGCATAATCCTCCTAAACACCCTCATAACCCTCGTCGCCCTCAGCGGTCTCATCGCCGCCATCGCCGCCATTGCTTTCACCACCACCGTCACCGACCCCCGCATGAACAACGGCGACAACGTTGGCGAAACCATCCGCACCTGGACGTGCAAATGGGGGTACGCGGACGGGCTCGACGCGGAGGGTAAACCCGTCCACCCCACGGATGAATTCAACCGGTTGTGTAGGGAGACGCATGCATCATTTGCGCTTATGTGTGTGTTGATTGTTCTTGAGGCTGTGTTAGGGGTTGCGGCGGCGCTGGGTTGGTGGTTGGAGTTTGGGATGGAGAGGAAGAGGGGAGTTGTCTTTGGGGTTGGGGTGGAGGGTGGGATGATGGAGGCGGGCAAGAGGAGTCGGGATGACGATCGGGATGACGATCGGGATAGGAAGGATTCTTTGTTCTAGGGGTTGAGGATTTTGAAGCGGTTTCATCTAAGGGATATCTCGGCCTGGGGCCTGCTCTCGAAACGTTAATTTCTCATTGAGTCTTCGTCATTTTTTTTTCTTCTGAGCTGTTGGTTGGGTGGAGTTCTTGGCTTGAGATTATCTTTCATGTATGCTAGTTTATCTGCCTTTTTTCTCGCTTTTCTTTCCTACTTTCTTTCTTTCTGTCTTCTTTACTAGTTTTGTATCAGTGTACGTAGTAGTTTATTTCATGGATGTATGACCGGAATAATCATATTGAGTCCCATATTTATTATCCGGTCTAGTTTTACTTATCAACAAGCCCTTATAATCCTTCTGTCAACTTTTCGGCATATATGCAATAATACTTTAACATCACAATATTAATAACCAGCGGTAGTTCTGTAGTAGTATGAAATAGGGGGTAAGGGCTGTTGAAGCATTTGATGACCGGAACGGAACAATAATTACTCCGATAACTAGTCATGTGTATTCTCATCGGCGCAGAACTTTGACCGCGATTTGCGACTTGTTGGCGCCCAGCGAGCGATTCAAGTTAGATATGATGCCGATTCCTCATTACGATACTCTCTTTTCTTAACTTCAACTGCTTTCAAGAAGATTTATCTTTTATTTAGGATTTCGGCTACTTATCCTTCACCAGTTCATTCCGGCTCGTCACCCACAATTCCCATTCAATACCTCGTCCTAATTAAACCACCGAAGGACCCGCTTGATATGATATAAAACTTGCTACAACTGTCCAACGGATAAAGCTATTTTCATAGTACCCCGCTTCACAAATTCTGAGAGCACAAATTATGGCTCCGTCAGCCCTATCAACTGAAGCCCACGGCGGCGTCGCGAAGGGAACACTGTCCGAGCCCGAAAGCATTGCGCCCACGATAGCCACCAGACAAGATGCAGAGGAGGAGGAAGAAGAAGAAGAAGAAGAAGAAGAAGAAGAAGAAGAAGAAGACTATAACTCCGAAGAGGATTCTGATTTTGATGTTAACGCGCCTGCTGAGGATGGTGCGGAGGAGGAGGATGGCGAGGAAGATGGCGATAGTGATCGACCGAGGAAAAGGAGGAGGATATCGCCTGATGCGGATAATGGGGACGCCATTGTGGATGCCGCGTTTGATTCTGGCGATGAGATTACGATACGGATCGGAAAGGAAAAGATGGAGAAGGCGAGGAGGAAAAAGGAGGGGGGAAAGCAGGGGAAGGGGAAGAAAGGCGAGAAGAAGAAAAAAGCACCTGATAACGATGAACCGGATGAAGGGGATGATTTTGAGATTGACGATGATGATGATGATGTTGGTGGCGACGGTGGGTTCGTGAGAACCAGGGGCATGAGGATGCGGATGTATGTGTTTCCCCCTTTTTTTTCAGATTTGCTGCGCAGACAATAAATTCAAATTGGCTTACTGAGTATATTTAATTATAGGCAAGAGGAGCAACGACCCTTAGCGAAGGCTGATGGTGCTACGGTGGATGTGGATGCACTGTGGGAAAAAATGAAAGCGGTTGGGCCTAGTCCCACCCCCCCGAAACCCGGTGATCCGTCCTCAGGAGAAAGCAAACAAGAAGATGGGGCAACAATAAATGATTTCTCGCGCGAGACACCCCAAGTTCTCCCAGGTGAAGAAACCATAACTATAAAACGGGTCTACAAGTTCGCAGGCGAGGTTATAACCGAAGAGAAAACTGTCCCTAAAGATTCCGCTGAGGCAAAGCTTTACCTCTCCTCTGAAGCAGCGAAGAAAAAGAAAACCTCGAGCGATTCCAAGGAGGGTGGCCAAGCCGACGACCCCTCTGAGGATGTTCATATTCCACTCCGAAGGCCTCTGCGAAGATACTCCCGTTTCGACCCCAACCCACCTGACATGATTAAGAAGAGTTGGGAGAAGAAACTCGCTGCCACCGGTGGTGCGGGGGTAGGTGAACAGCCGAAAGGGCCTAAGCTGAATACTGTCATGAAATCTAAACTTGACTGGGCTGAATATGTTGATCGGGCGGGCATCAAGGATGATCTCGACGTGCATAGTAAAGCTAAAGAAGGATACCTGGGCCGGATGGACTTCTTAAATCGCGTAGACGCGAAGAGAGAAGAGGAGCGACGCAATGCAAGATTGAAGAATTTATAGGTTCGCGCAATCACAAACTACCTCTAAATATACATGTGCAAAAACACAGTCGCCAGTATTGTTGAAACTTTCCATTTTCTCTATGAGGGTGTTGAGAACTATATGAGTACATGGGGTGCATTAGAGGGAAATTATTATTCACGCCATATGAACTGAAAGCTTATTGAAATTCCTCCGCCAACGACCACCATTTTCCACCCGGCGGTACTCTCTGTCCACTTACTTTCAAAATACGCCCCGGTCGTAATAGGACCATGGAGCCTCTTAGCATGGGGTGCAGCACCCTGTCGCCTCTGGACCCATTCTTTCCATTGAGGACCTAGAGGCAAAACATCCACGGTATACCCCAGATTGCCATCGCAGAAAGAGGCGATGCTATATTTATCCACTCCCGATAGAGGTGCAACCACCAACTGCTTGGCGGATGTGTGGGCTCCATTAGTGAAGCGGGAAAGGAGATCGCCTCTGTTGATGACGTAGGCGCCTGGCGTCAGCGGGACGGGGATGCATGCCTGCTCTTTGAATCGAGAACCTGAAGTCCGCCGACGTTGTCTTGTCAGAGGAGAGTGAGGAGCCCCCGGTCACTGTGGAGGCCGGCGCCGTTATTATTTTTCATCTTTTCCATCTTTCTCAACTCCCTTGTCCTGTTCTGGTGCCCTATTCTGGGTCAAACGGCAGTGGGCTTCCTGGCGGTGAAAATATCCGTTATGGAAGATGTCTCCAACCCCAGTCCTTCCGCGATCAGTCGGCTTAATTTCTTCCCTTGGTTCGCCCACAGCCCGAAAATACTCCGTGTATGACTCGCGGAAAGCGATTACACTATTTTTCTCCGTTTCTTCTGGCCAGATACTCACTCCAATCTGATCATCGGTGAATTTTTACCGAGATAGCCCTTGTTTAAATCGCGCTTACCCCACTCTGCCTGCAATGAATATGGAGCTGCTCATAGCCTCCACGGATGTGCTCGCTGCTAGTCAAAGAAAGCTTCACTAGTGCTGGGACGACGACGAATGTTTCCATCGGCTTCAAGAGGCGGCACCTGAGCGAGGGGGGCATGTCAGAATCGGTGATTTGGAAGAAGCCGTGGGTGAGACATGCTGATTGGATTCTGGAGACGAATACTTCTCGGTCTTGTTTGAGGGATATTATGGGGGATGCTTGCGAACACGGTTTCGTGTATGTATGTATATTATGAGTGGCCAAACGCTGCAGCAATGACAAGTGCACCGACGACTCCCTTTTATTGATGAATGGGATTATATGTGGTATGAGGGAAAGACAAATCCTCAGCAGCAGACAACCTTATTAAAGCCTTCAACTACAATACCTGCTGAAGTATCTCCTGCATCAAAGGGGAAACACGGGGAGCCTTGAAGCTGATATTATCACGTGGAGCCGATCTTGAGGGTTGCGTCTCTAGCTTCAAAGTCGAAAACAAGCTCGAATTTAGCTTCTCCTCCAGCTAATATTGTGAAACACGCTTAATACATTCGCTATTTACACTATTATTAGCTATAACCGCTGGAGTTTTCTATCGAAACAGTTTCTCTCTCCAGTGGTCTAACGAGTATGTACGTGCATGAAAAATTTCACAGCAGAGGGGCCACAAAAACCACCGAAATCAAAATTCCCAACCATGCCGACAGGTAGCATAAAAAGGCATGGGCCATATTAAAAGTTATTATCCGTCATCGTTCTATGTTGCATACATGCGAAAACATCCATTCATTCCCACTCAGCTCTTGCTGACTCCGTTTGGGGAACCAATCTCATGATGCTACTTCTCTTCCCAGACAAACATACAGTGGGGGAAGGGGGGGTACCTTTCATCGGATTTGAAAATATTACTCATCTCAGGGGTCGGCCATCTGGTGTTAAGCGCCCCCGGAAGTTTGGATCATAATCTGAGCTGCATTCATCCAGTGTTGCTACATATCGGTTCCGACCTCCCTTTTTGCCATGAGTGGTGGCGTAATGTACTTTGAGGTTGTCGTTCCTCGAAAAGCTTTTATTGCAATCAGGAACCCAGCAGACATGTGGTTTCTCGTTGGTGTGGCTTTTCAAATGCCTTTTTAGATGCTCCTGTCGCTTAAATCTACCGTCGCAGCCCGGCGCATCACATTTGAATAGAGGTGCTGGGATCGTTGGGGGAATGCTTTCAAGATCATGAGTTCGCTGTCGCCGAGGCTTCGTTTGGCCCGATGATTCTTTCGGCCATTCCTGCATCTGATGCCCTGGGTCTGGGGAATGTGGTGGGGAAGCATAGTATCCATTGCTATCATATCCCCATGAACTGCCCTTAGCTCTATGCGTTCCAGCGTAGGGTGAATTAGGTCCTGCGGCATTTGCCATTTCTCCCACTTCCGAGCAAAATGCAGGTGAAGGAAGCCCTAGATCAGACTCGATTTCCCTTATTTCCTCTGCCATCGGCGTTAGCCAAGGGCCTCCTCGCGCCTCCAGATTGCATGGAGAATTGGTATTGGATATAGCGCTCGCTTCGTACCCGAAATTATAGCCTTCGCGCCCAGGCAGATGAAAGTACGATGTCGCATGCTGCAAATGCTCACCACGAATAGTTCGGGGGGACACCCCTAACATAGCGTGGTCTGCAGATCCGCGCCGATGTACCGCCTCGTCGTGCACCCCAGTAGATAAACATTGCGAGAAATTCGGCGTATCAGGGGAAGTTGGAAGTCGATCCGTTAGCCTTTCGTCCAGCGGTATGGACCCTCCTAGGCAATTTCTGTTTCGCGATAGCCTTTGATCCGGCGTCCACCCACGACTCCCCGCATTAGGGGCGGAACAGTGCTCCTGAAACAGCCGATCGTTTCCAGGTTCTGCATACGTCTGCTGTTCTGGGCTTTTCAGGTTTGGGGAGACCAGGTTTCCGAAAACGAAACCCAATACTACAGCCCGGCTGGTATTTGGGCTAGCTGGGAGACGTTTACCATTCATACCTAGCCTATTCAAGGTGACACCATATCAGATATCTATTCTTTCTTGGCGATGAGTTTAATATCACGAATGTATATCCTTGAAAAAATAGGGGCTTTGGAAAGAACCCAAACACAGTGGCTAAAAAGTCACAATTTTGCAGGAGAAATCAAGGGTAGCCGTACACCAAATGTATTTGCTCTGTTGATATGGTGGCAGATCTGCTTAAATTTTCAAAAGTGTAAGTATCCGAATATTCATTCGTCAGGTCAGTACTCACATCCAGATATTCTCTCGTTAATCCCAAAAGCGCTCAATCAGCTTCATCTGATGTCGTTCCTTAAGAATGGGCACCCGCGGATGACTCCAAAGGTCGATTGGAAATAATAGTTAATTACTGAACTATAGAGCTTAAAAGACTCCAGTTAAATATACCAAAATCACGACGAACAAGGCGCACACCACAGCCGTGGCAGGACTACTACATCGCTACAAATGTGAGAAGTCCAAAGCTTAATACGCGTATGAAGAATTCGACGCCGGTCTCATACTCACCATGGTGCGGCTACCGACATTCAAGCTTCATAGATGTATGTCTACCCAGTCGGTCGGCCTGATATCACAAACTCTATCTTCAATTAGATTATATGGAGGACTTCAAATTTGGCTGTAGTCAAAGCGTCACGCCCCTCTGAACCATATGTTCAATTGTTGTATTAACTCTCCCCGATTACAAGCTAAACTTCATTCTGGATGGCCGCAGACGGGTGGCCTATCCTACGGAACAGGGATCCGTGCCATAAATCTTCGGTAGACGTGTTAGTTTGGAGATCTTACGCTACAGCGAGGGTATGTACTTGATCATGTATCGGTGATCTACACTCCGGTACCTCACTACTACCCCACGGGCCGTTTTAGCTTGCTACCAGACTTTGTCGACTCCAGTTCGTGATCGAATCCAATCGTGCCGGATGCGTTCAGGCGTGCCGCATTTTATTATTATTAGCCTACTTTTATCCACTCCCAAATACCCAGCTCATGCTTCCCAAACTACAGGGAAAAGATAGGGTGAACTTGCTTCCGGCAAAACTTCGTCCGATTGGTGTTATATTGGCCACTTTTCCGATAGCTACAGATGATCTCCACCGTGCGCGATATTTTCATACATACTAGTATTTTATTGACTTACGGCCAAATTCAACATCTCGGTGTGGTCTAGAATGCGGAAAGTGATGACGCAGCCTGAATAATTTATGCATCCTTCCCTTGAGGATATCATTTGATGTTGGTGTTTTGAGGCTTGGATTCAATATTTCACCCCTCAATGAAATTCTAGACAGTAATAGGCCAATTTCACCAGGTACCTTACCCTGAACTCCGTATACACTTGATATCATGGTTTGGGACTACCACGAATTCCCTTCGGAAAGCATATGTCGCTCTGCCATAACTCCATTGACAACTAGCTCTTCGATCCCATATTCATTACTAACGGATGCAACTAGAGTTTTAAAAGCGGGCTTCAATTTTCCTCAAGGAAAACGTTTCCTTTCACATAGAATGCCAGGATGATAAATTAATCCGATTTTACAGGGCTCTAACAATTCCACTTTCTTAAAATGGGGCGTTTCTCATTTTCGCCATGTCTTGATGCTCTATTCGCCTTCACAGAGGCCACTATGCTACTACTCTGGGACGGTTTGCTGCTTCTTTTCATTCCTCTGCTAAATCAAAGGATTTCGTTGGACCCAATCTCTATATATTACCCCCACCTATGCGATTGCCATCGATTCATCACCGGCAACAACCGCTAGTCTACTCCATACCTAATACTCCTCCCACACATGAATCTTGCTCAAACGCCATAAAAATACACTACCCGCACTAATAAACATCCTGGAAGAAATGCCTCGCATTAACAATTTTGGTGTCCGATTTGGGTCCTTTGGCGCGCTGATCCTCTCCAGAAACTAACTTCACCTCTGCCGCTACTTGTTAGTGCTTGACGCCACAACAGACTGTACCAAAACAATTTGCCTCCCCATTTTGTGGATAGGGATTAGAAACAATTGGTTTGGAACGAAATCTTAGGGCTAACTGAAAGGTTAGTGAATTCGACAACCTGACTGCACCCCTCATATTGCTTTATAGATTGAAGAACATTCCTTTTCTCTGGTTCGTGTGGCTTAAAGCCATGCAGTGATGCTGCTGCTCTGGCCTCTCTAAATTCCTTTTCTTTTTTTTTTACAAAAATTATTTTATTTACCTGTCCAATAATTAATTTTCGTTGGCCTGAACTTGATTTCCTTCCCGCAGGAGATCCAGATCACATCAATCGCGACCTCTCTTGCTGTGCGCTGTGTGTCTCTCCTTTTCATTCAAAGAGCCTAACTGGCTCACTAATTTACAGCTACGGAAAATATGTCCGAGAGAGTTCCTACTGTTGATAAGTGCCATTTTGCGCTGATTATTTCATTGGCCAATAAAGGTTATCTTCAGTTGAATAGCTAAGGAGATGGTTGGCTCCTGAAGACCTTCCTCATTCTCCCTTGAAGGCTTGCCTCCATGAAATCCTCCATAGCTAGTACCACAAATAGAGAAAGGAATTGCTCCTTGTGGAAAACAGCAAGCTGACGTACTATTGAGCAGCCATGCAATACTATCCATTGTGATATCAAATCGGACAATTTTCACACGTTCGTTTTGAAAATATGAATCTCTCGATCGCTGAGATTCTGGGCCACTGCTCCGTGGTGTGAAATTCTGTGGGAAAATACAATATTACACAGCCGTTCGGATCTTTGAAATGACATTTCCCCCCCCCCCCCCCCAGCCGGCAACATGTGCACACAGGTATGTCAACACCAGAATCTAGGTCTCTCAAAAGCGCGCAACAACGAATTTAAAGTGATGCAGTGCGAAGGAGGAGTCTGCTGGTAAGCCCATGTCTTCAATCAAGTTAAATATTTGCAAGTAATAGAACCTCTGAGGGAACTGCGTGTGCCCGTATCTGCAACACTCCATGAGCAAATGTTATCACCGAGAGCTGCGCCAAGATTATTGTGACAATACCTATTCTACGAGAATTTGCTATGACTGTGAATTAATTGAAGGAAATCCCAAAAAAGTCTAGAATAACTGATGAAAATTTAAGGGACATGAGCGTGAGTTCCCGATGCCAAAGCCACAATAACGCTACCACGAAACAGCTTCCTGCATATTGAATACCTGCGGCAAACCTCCGCACGTACCATGCCATGACACACGGACCAATGATCTCACCTTTGCAGAAATGCATGGAAGTTTAGTTCCCGCATCCACAGATTTATGGGCTCGAAACCATAATGCACGCCGGATGCGCCGCCGATATGTCGCCCTGAAACATGGCCAATGAAACAGCTATATATCTTTGAGGCAAAACGATACCCCCGGGAAAAAAGAAAGAAAACCGAAAATGTCTCCCTCAAGACGCGCACTTACTCTTAAATCTGGGGTTAATGCTCAAACTGCTAACTACCGTTGTCACCCATGTCCTGTGTGGAAGCCTACCGGGAACCATTTCGATCGAATCCTGCAGTGGAGGCTTGCATCAACCTTAAGGCATACGGCGATATTGTTTGCTTCCCCCGATATGTTCGTTCGGCCAACGCAAGCCACATGGTCCGCAACGATCAGGGTATGCACGGACTGCGGACGCATTCGAAGTCAAATTTCTGACAGTCATTAGGCACCATTTTCGTCATCGAGAAATCAAACCCTGTCAGGGGGGCGTTGTGGCTAGCTGTTAACACTTGCGCAGTTATTACTACAAACCATAATCCCACCCATAACACAGCTAGAGCAACATACTATTCTATCGCAGACGAGGTCGTCGTTATATGGAAAAGAGGTTGCTGTCTGAAATGGCATTTGGGGAGAGATAAGCCAGTGGTTGTGGGGGAAGGGATGAGTCGGGAAGCTGGAAGTTTTTTGGAGTGTAAACTTTTCGATTCCTAACCTCAGGAGCGTTCGGTCCATATGTGTGCACATGTATGTACAGTACATGTACTGTACGTAATTGATACGCTAGGATATTCAGCATATTATCTATCCAGTTCCAAAACATCAATAATAAAAATATAGTCTAACAATAGTTAGTTTGTTTGCTTCCGCATGTCAGGCTCCGTTGGGCTCAGCTAGGCGCACCCAAGGCATGATATCCGCAAATAAAGTTAGGAAAAAAACTTATACAGCATTTTTCATTCGCCCCTGGTGCCATCCCTTGACACTAGAAATAAATCTATTTCATGATTGTTATTCTCATAAGGGAAGTTGGTGTGGTTCTCATTCATGATCAAAAAAGAAAAAGGAAAAAGAAAAACAATTAAGTTTGAGTGTGAGCAACTCTGTGATTTTCACCTTTAAACCTGAAAATTTTACTAATACTATGCATACTTAATGGATTTCACCACAATCTTGTTCACACCACATTCTCATTAGCCTGTCCATGTGATACGGTCTAGTTTGAAAGTCAGAGCTCAACATTCATTATCAATTGAACAGAGAGAGTTTATCAAACAGAGTTTGATATCATGTGAACAAGCTAATCAGGATGTGGTGTGAATGAGTTCATGGTAAAATATGTTACTCTAAACTATGGGATGAAGTAATAGCATTTTGCAGCAATTTTATTAAGATTAAAGCAGTATTCCATGAGAAATATAAAACATGAGGCTGGAAGAAAAAGATAATATGGCAAACTAGCAGAGCACACACTTATTGCAAAGAGCTCTTTGTGAAGATACAGAACAGAAAAGTCATTGTATCTAAACATTAAACAAAAGTAGAGGGGGTGAAAAGAACCTCACAATGAAAATAAAAATGAGCTTAGAGTGAAGAAAAGAATCAAAAAAAAAAAAAAAAAAAAGGTGTGAAAAAAAGGTCAAAGGCATGGTTATTTCATTAAACCGGACAAGAATAAAAGGAGAGAAAAAAGTGGATTCATGCCAAAGAAAAGAAGGAAAAAAGCCGAGAAAAACTTGTATATGTCATGAATCAATTCAGTTAAATCAAATCACTTCGCCCTACCCGCCCTTGCCTAACCTACCATTGCTACCAATAATTAATTCGAAATTCTGGATAAACCTAAGTTTAGGGGGAAATTTTTAAACTAAAATAAAATCAAACAAAGAATCCGCCGCCAAGCCAGCCCATTGGTGACTAGAAATAGGTGGGAAGAGTGGTAAAAGGAAAAGTAAACACTGGATAAAGATAGATGAACCCTTCCCTTTGCTTGTCTGGGCTAGGAATTGCACCAGAAACCACCCACCGTCGTATGTATAGGTCGTTTGACTGCTTGACAAAGTACAATATGAAATAATAAAAGAGGAAAGGAAGGGAAGGGAAGGGAGAGAGGAAGTAATGGCACAGTTGAGGAGTTGGTAAACAGCTAAGTTAGACAATGTGGGGGTCGTAAAAAGTGGATGGAGAGAGTTGAAGATTAATAAGAGGTAAAGAGAATGGGTAAGAGAGGACAAGAGTGGATAACCCAGGTGAAATGTGCTCTTTCAAATGTGTCCAGTAAAGAGCAAAGCAGGAGCTGGGGCGTAGCTAAAACCGAGAAGGGTAGTGTCAATCTATTTACCCGTACCATTACCCATCATTCCTTGCTGCTGATGCTGCTGATGCTGCTGATGCTGTTGATGCTGGATAGCCTGAGCTTGAGCCTGAGCTTGCGCGTGTTGGGCTCGTTGCTGTCCCTCTCGTTTCATAAACTCAAACAGATATTGCTTGGAAGTTTTCTCCACTTGTTCCTGGTACTGCTGGCGAATGGCATCAGGCCAACCTGACGGATGACCGAACTGCTGCATAAGTTTCGTGCGTATCTCGTTTTGGGCTTGCGGCAACATACGTTGCGAGTAGAGTAGCCGGTAACGGTGCGGAAGTCCTCCTTGACCTTGTCCAACAACACCATTAGCTTGGGGTAGAGCCTGCTGCTGTGGGAGTTGCTGTGGGCTTCCTTGCTGTGGGCCGAGAGGGGTTTGCTGCTGTGACATTTGCATCTGTGCCAACTGAGATCGCATGACATGAGCCTGATAAGCTGCTGCGTTGGGGAACTGATTTTGCTGTGCCTGCTGCTGTTGGGCTTGCTGGTGCTGTTGCGCCTGCGCCTGCGCCTGCGCTTGCTGCTGCATAAATAGATTGGGGTGTTGTTGCTGCTGTTGCTGCTGTTGATGCTGCTGCTGCTGTAGTTGTTGCTGTTGCTGTTGCTGTTGCTGTTGCTGTTGCTGTTGCTGTTGCTGTTGCTGTGGCTGTGGCTGTGGCTGTGGCTGTGGCTGGGCATGTTGAATATTATGTTGCGCATGCGCATTCTGAAGTTGAAACTGCGCCATCAACTGTGGGTTAAGCTGTTGGCCGCCGGCCTGGGCCTGCAAATTTCGCTGCAGCATAAGTTGCCTTTGTTGCATTATAGCCTGCTGTTGTTGTTGGGGGGTCATCATCACGCCATTCATCTGAGGATTGGCCATTACGGAATGGTTCATAACGGGAGTCTGAGCCATGGTAGATGCGCTGGGGCTTGCATGGGTCATCCTCTGAGTGGGAGTTGCATTGCGCATTATTGGAGTGGCATGTGGCATAGCCGGTGTCCCGTGAGCCATTTGTGGCGTACCATGTCTACTTGGACCTTGCTGGCTTCGTGTAGTAGCCATCGGATGGGTCATAACAGCTGGATGGCTATGCTGCACACCTGATGTAACTTGGAGTGGACTCCCTGCTCCTTGTGCAGAACTAGTCATGGCCATTGGTATTCCTTGGCTCATCTGAGGCCCCATTAAAGTTCCTCCCAAAGGAGACGAGCTATGAGGGGTAGAATTCCGCATGAGTGGAGATGACTGCTGACCCTGAGATACAGGAACCATCTGTTGAGGCTGCGGTTGATGAGGCATTCCCATAGGCGGGTTCCCTCGGGACTGGGGACGCCGATTCTGTGCAGCCAAAAGTTGCGCCTGTGCCTGAGCATGCTGTGCCGCAGCTGCAGCTGCCGCTTGCTGTCTTCTACTATCTTCTCTGCTTTGTTCTTCTGCCAATCGCTGCTCAGTCGCGCGTCGCTTTTCCCTCTCAGCTTCCTGCTGTAATCTTTTAGCGTGGTCTTGCTGAAGCTTCTTTTCGTGTTCAAGTTTGGCTTTCTCTTCGTGTTCCAGGCGAATTTTCTCGAGAGTTTTAAATCTCGAAAACCTGGGTTCGAATGGAGCGGCACCACTTTCGTCATCGACATTAGGAGCCTTTGCGCCCCCGCCATTGCCAGACGTGGTAGGCCCCAGCCTCTCGTCCATGATAAGCATGAATCGTTCTTCTTCAGCCGCCAATGCTTCATCCGCAGCCAACTCGGCGACAGTCCGTCTTCTGGTCTTTGGCGAAGGCGGTTTGTTGCGATGTAGAGGATCTTCCAAGAACCTGAGAAGATTTGCACTAGCAGCGAATCCAACAACCGGTTCCAGGTAGAGCGGTGGAGCTGTGGCATGGATAAACTTGGCCTCAGCCTCTAGAAGCTCTGATGGTTCCACCATCATCTTTTGTCTCTTTGCAGGAGGCGCACGGTCAGCTATCGGAGAAGATGGCAGCGCAGACAGAGGAGTAGTTGACTGGGCAACAGATCCAGTTCGCGACGCAGAATATGGTTGAGGCTGGCGACGATTTATAGCTCGTGGGTCCGGAGTCATGGACAACAATGTTAACTCTGCCAGTAGTGACTGAGGCGTGGGATGTAATACAGTGGTAAAAACCTTAGGCTTGAGGGCTGGTTGCTTTGAATTGCTGGATCCTGCCGTAACGCTGGTGGATGGTACACTTTCATTATTTGTTTCTGAAACCGGCTGCTCGTCGGCTTTTTGACTGCTATCTATAGAAGATCCATTGGCGATAGGCTTTATCTTCGACTGGTTCTGCTGTGGATATGGCACGAATGGCGAAGGGGTAATGTGCTGATTGTAATTGTGTAAGGAGAAAGGGGAGCTCTTCTCGCCGGAAGTGGCATTTGACGACGGGCTGGGTTGGGCGGAGACGGATTTATGATCCACGACACGGACAATAAGGCAGTCTATTCCAAAAGTTAGCTCTAGAGCTTTGGAAATGTCAACAAGTATAACAAAAGCTTACTCTCGTAGAACCGAACCCCACCCCTCACCAACTCCTCAATCATGTCGTGTGGAACGGTACCAGCCTTGATGTGCTCGATTATGACCTTCATTTCAGAGTTGTAAGGAAAGCTGCCATCTTGCTGGTCGAAACGAAAGTGCGTAGGGTGTAGATGTATAGTTAGGGACGGCGGAACTTTCGAGTATTTTTTGAGGATGTAGGAGGTTGTTTTAACTATGTCGCCAAGCAATTAGCATTGCAGACCTTGCGCAAAGGTCAATTGAAGATAAGGAACACCAACCATATGGTTCCGGGAACTTCTTCAACTGTTTCCGGTCCGCAGCAGCTCCATCTGCGCCGGGGGGTTTTGTCGAAGGGCGCTGTAAACGAGATGCAGGCTCGCCGGGTTTTTGAGGCTGATTCCTCGGGCGCGTTGGCTGGCGACTATTTGCGCCATTTACGGTGGTAGTACTTGTCGGGGTTGCTGTTCCTGGCTGTTTGGCGCCTGAAACACGACTTGAAACTGAACTCAGTGGCGACGGAGATGGTTGCGAAGGCCTCGTGCCATTGATGCCAGTCTGGATGTACGACGGGGGAGGACGTTTAATTTTAGCCGCGGGGGGTTTCGTGGAAACAGCAGTCGCCATGCTGGAAGATGCTTCCATGCAGCAGAAGATGCCCCTGCTCCTAGCGTCTGAATGCGACAGTTAAGACGCTATCAAATAGGGTGGATAAGAATATAAAACCCCGATGGTAGAGCCGATGGGGGAGACATGTGGGGAGAGAGCGCGGATAACTGTGCGGCGAATGGCACGCCCACGACTGGTTCCGGCGGCCAACAAATTGGATGGAGCGATGGCTAGATGGCACAGGACCTCGGACGAGTCGGCGGAATGCTAAAGGGATCAAGATAGACGGCGAGTCTGATGGATGTCGTCGTCGTGTGAACCGTCATTAAATGTCGTCGTTTGATGCCAAGGATGTGTTAGGTGATACTAGGGCTACCCGGGTCACATGCCCCACACACACATATATATTTTAGCTAGTTAGGTAGTTCAATATGATAGGCTTGATGCACTCTATGAGGTTATGAGGCCCTCTGTTTAATACGCTGCGTTACTGCTATCTATTTCTCTTATACAGCTAGTTCTTGCCTCTCATGGTGAACTTACGGTCAGGCAACAGTCCTGATCTTACGAGGGAAAATAAGCCGACTAGGCGAGCGGAACGTACGCCGGAGAATATTGAAAACGAGCCCTTTCCAACCCCCATTACAGCCCGTAAATTGCCCGCAAGAGCTCCTTCGGAGGAGTCAAGTGCTGATTTCGAAGATCCAATGTCGGATATGTCGGATACGGGCTCAGATCGCGATGAACCCACCCAGGAGGCTCAGGTTGAGCATGATGACTCCTTGAGCGCTGAGACCCGGGCGAGGTTGGAGATTGCGAGGTTGGAGAATGAAACAGCGCGGATTAAGGCTGGTGCTGGTGCGGGGGAGCTCGCAGGCGCCAATATGACGGCTTATTTGAAGGCCATTAAGGAGTTTCGACTTACAGTTAAGCTTCTTGAAAAGCCAGTTCTGCTGCTGGGCTCCATGAACTATCCCATGTGGAGGGATGAGGTTCTTCTCGCGGCGAAGGATTCAGAAACAGATGATATTTTGTTAAATAAGGAGCTGGCCCCGCCTGAGGGGGTCAGTGAGGACGTTGCGAAGCTCTGGAGGGAGCGGAATAGCTGGCTGCGTAATTATATGTGGTCAGCGATTTCCGCACAGGCTAGAACTCATTTTACTATACCGAAGGAGAATCAATTGTCTGCCTATATGCTGTGGTCCATAGTAGAGGAGAACTTCGCTGAACGCCGCGTAGTTCGCCGGTTTCGTCTTTTCAATGAGTTCCTGGGTATGACGGCTGAGTCTTGCGGGTCGGATCGTGCGTTTATTGAGCGTCTCTTAGCCGTACGAACTGAATATAAGCGATTAGATTTTTATATGCCGGATTCCGTCTTCTTTGATCGATTGCTTGCGGGGATTCACAGTAGATGGGCCAATCTCATACGAAATAGGATGGATGATATTGAAAAGAGTGGTGAAGATACTCTCCTGGAGGATGATTTTGTGGGTCTATGCCGTGATATTCTGCTTCGATTGCCCTCTGGCGGCAGTTCCTCTTCTTCAAAGAACACAAAGGCGCCCGTAAATAATGCGAGCAGTATGGATGATGCGGGTGAGAGCCCTGCTCCATCTGCATCAGGCAGGCCAAAATGCTCACATTGCGGGATTGTGGGCCATAATGAGGAGAGCTGTTGGAAAAAGCACCCAGAGAAGCGTCCATCAGGTTATTCTAATGAAAAAAGGCGTGGTGGCACCAAGAAGGATAAGAAGAAGGCCAATAATGAGGATTCTTCCAAGAGCCCCGATGACGGCTCTGCTCCTGTACACAGTACGGTTGAGAAGGTGTTCCATGCTCGTGAAATCGTCCGTGATGATGATATTGCGGATGAGTGGGTTCTGGACTCGGGGTCTGGCGCTCACGCAACACCACGCAAGGAGCTTGTTAAATGCCATTCAATGAGCTCCAATGTTAAATTGAAAATGGCGGATGGGACCATTGTTCCAGCTGCGGCCGTTGGTACGGTTGAACTGGCGGTTGATGGGGCGGATGTGTGCCTGGAAGGTGTGCGATTTGCCCCCGAATTAGAAGCAAATATCGTGAGCTTTGGCAAATTAGTCCGCAAGGGCTATACGTTCAAGCAATTGGCATATGGAGAAGCTCACTCGATTATTATGACCTCTCCCGATCGAATGGTCAGCTTCACTGCTGTTTTGAATGAGAAAGATATCTATGTCATTGAAAAGCCTCCGCAAATCCGAGATTTGATTCAATTCGCCATGCCTAATGGTGATTTTCGGCCCGTAAATGCTGTGGATGACTCGCTATTGGCTCTGCCATCAATGAATATAAAACCAGTAGAGCTCACGATGCTGCAATGGCATTTGAAGCTGGGTCATCTTAACCACATGGATATAGCGAAGATGGCCGCGGATCCGCGCATGGGGATGAGGATTAAAGGCTCCAAGGCTCTGCCTTTTTGTAAAACCTGCGTGCAGGCTAAGATGGCTCGTCCTGCTTTTGAGCCCATGATTAGAAAAGTGAAGCCTGCTGCACGATTATTTATTGATCTTGCGGGCGGTGGGCGTACCTTATTCAATGAGGATGGCGTTCCCACGTATGGGGGGCTGATTATTGGATGAGTATTACGGACGATGCCACGAGATATCGGTGGGCCATTTTAATGGCCACCAAGGGTGAAGCAACCGCGAAACTACGGGATTTTATAACAATGATTGAGACCACTGCGCAGCGATGCGTGGGCTCCTTGCACTGGGATGGTGGTGGAGAATTCAAGAGCGATGAATTAAAAGCTTTTTGTAAACAGCGAGGCATTGCCTATGAGACGACTACGCCATATACCCCACAATCAAATGGTCCAGCGGAACGTGCGAACCGCATAATAATCGAAAGAACTAGGAGCTTGCTATTCGATAGCGGGCAGCCTAGGGACCTATGGGGTGAGGCCATGCAGGCTGCCGTTATGTTGATCAATATGTCTCCCACCTCTACGAAGCTTTACGGGTGCAAGGAGGGGTCTCCGCTGACCCCCTTTGAAGCATGGATGGGGGTGCAGCCCACGGCGAATTGGCTGCATAGATGGGGCTGCAAGGTCTACAAGAAGGATCTGCGAGTTACTAATAAGCTTGCGGATAGAACGGATGGGAAAGAATGGATCTTTGTGGGTTATCAGGGCCTTCATCAAGTTCGCATATGGGACCCTGATGCACGCAGGTTGGAGATAGCACGAGATGTGGTTTTTGATGAAGCTCTCGTGGAGGACGTGTCATTCATTAATGCCGCTCTTCCGGCTCCTCATGAGCCAAATAACATACCGGATGAGCTCGATGTTTTGAATCCTGCGGATGGATGGCAGCACTGTCTCCTGCGGCGCCTGGCAAGGGAGCGGCCGCACATCATGAAGATGCTTGTCAATGGGGATCTGGAGGAGGCCATTGAGCCTACCTATCTTATAAACAGTGATGTTGATCTCCTTAATGAGTCTGACGAGCATGCTAATGATAATGGTGATGAGCCCGTGCTTAGTACCCTTACGGACCGTCCCACGACCTTAGCGGAGGCTCGACGGAGCCCTGATTGGCATCATTGGCTCGAAGCAATGAGGAAGGAGGTCGATATGTTCAATCAAAAGAAAACATATGTTATTACTGAGCGGTCCCCGGATATGGATGTTCTTACGGGTAAATGGGTATATGACCGCAAATTAAATAATAAGGGAGAAACCATCCGCTTTCGCGCACGATGGGTGGTTCGCGGATTCCTTCAGCAGCGAGGAGTCCATTATACGAAGTCTTACGCTGCCGTTGTCTCTGGTCCTACAACCAGAAGCCTATTCGCGATCTCTACGGCTAGGGGATGGAAATCGAAGGCAATTGATTACGTGTCTGCATTCCTTAATGGCGTGCTGCCACAGGAAGAAATGATCTATATGCAGCTCCCGACGGGCATAAAACATGGCAGGGGCAATCTAGTTGGCCTGGTTCGCCAGAGCCTGTATGGGCTGAAGCAAGCTGCGAGGACGTGGTATTTTCTTGCCACTGAGCATCTCACTTCGATTGGTTTCCGCATATCACCGTATGACGGCGGATTCCTATATCACCCCATCCGTAAGGTGTATTTGACGCTGCACGTTGATGACTGCCGCGTTACGGGGCCCAATGAGCATGATATTGACTGGGTTCTCGATGAGATTGCGAAGCGTTTTGACACCAAAAGAATCGACGATGATAAGCCATACTTAGGTATGGAAATTGCGGGCCGTAATGGTGATTTACTGGTCACGCAAACACGCTATATTGATGAGATCCTTGATGATTTTGGCATGACTGCAATCAATCCGGCACCAACCCCCATGAATGCTGGCACAAAGCTCCAGTTCTCGCCGGATGAGGATAAGGGCCTTGATGATGATTTTACGGCTACGCGATATCGTCAAGGGCTTGGGTCTCTTCAATATCTGGTTACAAGCACCAGACCGGATATAATGTTCGCGGTAAATTATTTATCGCGATTCAATTCTCGCCCAAATAAGGAGTGCTGGGCTGCTTTGAAGCATGTTCTCCGCTATATGAAGAAGACTAGGACTACGGGCATTCTGTATAAGAGGAATATAGGGGACGAAGGGCTGGCTCCCATGGCCTACGCGGATTCAGATTGGGCGGGTGCAGACCCCCAATATAAATCGACTACGGGCTATATTATAATGATCAATGGAGCTCCCGTATCATGGCGTTCGCAGCGGCAGATCTCTACGGCGAAGTCCACAACTGAAGCTGAGTATATTGCTGCTAGCGAAGCTGCGTGCGAGCTGATTTGGCTTAAAGATATGCTGCATGATGCGGGA